>JAUJPO010126323.1:0-21188 GCA_032270745.1 Tiaropsis multicirrata | reverse complement strand
TGATTCTTTAAAAGTTCATAGAACTCGAGAAAATTCACTTCAAAGAGGGGGACTTTTTTCTGGGACACCCGGTATGTAAACCAATAAATAAATAAAAACAATAGAACAAAAAAGATTTTGTCATAATTAAGCAGACATTTCAAATATCGGACATTTCTGATAAACGGACGGTTTAAAGTTAAAAAGAAATCATGGGTGTTTGCAGTTTATCAGTAAGAAATCACCTCTGAAGATATCAGTGATTAATGGAGAGTCTAGCTTTCAGATTGAGTTTTTACAGAAACTGTGACGGGTGGTTGTGTTGGATTAGTTTGACTGTTGTTTCTTTGCTGTTGTAATCGCTGAGAAGGGTTCAAAAGTTTATTTTGTAAACTATCATTGTTATTAGTGTTGTTTGAAACTTGTTGCTGTTGACCCAAATTTTGTTGTGGATGACGCAATATTTGTTGTGTCGGTTGTATGAGTTGCATAGGTGAAGTTTGGTTTCTGCTCAGTTGTTGTTTAGGATGGTTAAATTGTTGTGTTGGTTGTTTAGCCTGATATCTAGATTGTTGAGTATGTGGTGGGTTGGTTTGCTGAAACTGTCGATTATTTTGTTGAGAAACATTCTGCTTAGGTTGTTGTGATGCTTCGTTGGTTTTATGCATTTGCATGTGTCCAAATAAATAGGGTTTTGTTTTGAACGATTTTTTACATATCAGACACGTGAAGGGTCGACCTTCATTGTGCGCATCTAAGTGAGTTGATAAGTCTTGGCGTTTTTGGAAACGTTCTGAGCATTGACTGCATTTGAAAGGTAATTCTTGCTCGTGTGAACGTACGTGGTTTCGAAATTCGTTGATATCTTTTATGATGAGGATGCAGTATGGACAATGTAAAGAGCCTTCACTATTCTGAGTATGTTTGCCCATGTGTGTTATCAGGTGTCCTTGTTGTCGAAACTTCTTGCCACATGTTTCACATTCCCAAGGCATTTCTTGTGTATGAATCAACATGTGTTGTGTTAGTGTGCTCTTACTTCGGAATGCCTTTAAACAAATTTTACATTGGTGCATGTTTTTCTCCGTGTGCAGCAACATGTGGGATTTCAAATCGCGGTTATTACGAAACAGACCAAAACATACAGAACAGGAAAGTTCTTTAGACGGAGACACAACAGAACGTGTTGGTGTTGTGCGCTGTTGCGGTGACTGGATAGCAGTATTGTTTGGGTTGTTAATATTTCTGGTCTGTAAATTAGTCTGCTTAGTTACAGTTGATGCAGGATTATGCATCTTTTTCATGTGCTGCCTAGCTGATGTCAAATTTGGAAAAGTGTGTTTACATATATTACACGTTCTATCAGTTAGTTTAGCGGTTGTGTTGGTATTACCTCTAGGCAACAAGTTTTGAGATTGAAGGTTGCCAGTGGCAGTGTTGGTGGTAGGATTTAGTGTTCCTCTGAGAGATATTGTCTGATGATTGGGTTGACTTGCGAGTTGTGGTGGATTTGATGCAGTGTTTAATACATTAGGACCTTGATTAACAGGTGGTTGCTGGCCATTAGGATACATTGATAATAGGCTTCTCGGGTGAAGCAAAGCTACGTTGTTAGGGTTAACTGTATTCACTGTAGTATTTCTCTCACTATCACTATTGTTTCTACGTCGTCTCATAGTGATTTTCTCTCGTGTTCTCTTCTCAAGGCGACTTGTGCTAGCAGGGTGTTGTTTTTGTTTCTGTTTTTCAAGACATTGTCGTTTATTGGGCGGCGTGGACAATGAGAATGTGATTACTAGCTCATCTTCTTCACTTGCTAAATCAACAACGTCACTCTCATCTATGGATTGTTCATCAGATGCATCAATACTTTGCCGATCTGGGTAATTTGGATCAATAACACCTTGATTAACCTGGTAATTTTGATCATGGATACTTTGCTGACCTGGGTTATTTGACTGATTGACACTTTGCTGACTTGGGTTATTTGACTGATTGACACTTTGTTGATTCTGGTAATTTGGTTCTCCAAGAAATCCTGGTTCGTCGTCAAATTGTTGTGAACTGTAACTTTCCTGGTTTCCCATTCTACCATCTTGGAAATTCACTATGCTGTCTTCTAAATCTGGAAGTGGCTGTCTATTATTGTTGATCAGTTCTGTGTTAACATTTGTAGTTGAGCGTTGTGTAATAGATATAATTTCTGTTGAATCTGTACCAATACTAACTGAACGATGCTGGTTCGGTGATACAATTTGGGGAGAATCCTCAAATTCCATGACGTCATTTATATAAGGGTCTGTTTGCGTTTGGCATTCTACTGACCTACGTTTTGGTGATTTGTTATGTTGTTTTTCATTGTTGTTGTTGTTAGTGGATTGAGTGGAAGTTGTTGTGTTAACCTTTGTTGTTTTAAGTAGGTTATTTTGTGTACTGCTATCAACTTTCTCCACATGTTGTTTTGGATAGGTGTTTGATTTTGAGTTTGATTGTTCCTGTTGTATTTCACTTAAATCGGGTGGCACACTTTTCGATTTATCAGTTGGCAATGTCCCAGATGTGGGTGACATCAGCTCTTGTTTTAAGTTTTTGATTTTATCATTTGAGGTTGACGACACTTGAAGGTTCAGGTCATCTTTTGGGGAGCTGAGATCTGATTTGAGGGTAGGAACCACTTTGTTGTTTCCGATATAGCCTTCAGTTGCCGAGTCAGGATTACTATTCTCATTGTTAGCTCTTGATTCAATGATTTCTTTTTTGATGATTTTTTGACCAGCCTATGAAAATTGAAATAAAACTTTTTGCAAATTGCCTGTTTGATATTAATTTTTTGCAGGAAGAAACTTTTGTGTCATTGTGGCTAAATTTGTGAAAATTTCTTCTTGCAAAAATTTCTTCCCTTAAAAGGTAGCTCCTCTGGAACCTCTAAATACCTCCCCCCAAAAAAACAAAAAAAAACAAAAAACAATAATAATGAAGCACAAAAGCTTTCACAAATTTAACTGAACCGGATTCTTAAAAAAATTGTTTCAGGAAATTGGCTGGGTGAACTTTTTTTTCATACATCACTAGGCAAAGCTATATTATACCTTTAATTCAGTTCTATTGACTTCTTTTCCTGTTTGATCACGTGCTGAGCTTGACCAGAAATTATCAATCAATGCAGAGCAGGCTTCTGATAGATTATCTTCTGGTTCCCAACTGTCAACCCACTTGACTCGATAATATTTCTTGCGATCCTATTGAACACAATATAATGTTTTTACGCCCAAGAAAATATTTCTTACAGTTTTAACTCAGTAAACTTAGAACCCCAAGTCAAGACAAAATCAAGGATTTATTACCAAAAAAATTGTTAATTAAGGCGAGACCAATTTGATTTGTTGTTCTACAGGCCCGACCAACCCTGTTTTTGCTAAGGTAAGTACTTTTTTATTTTCTAGTTTACGGACATTTTGAGGTAAAGTTTTGGACAGGAGGATGGAAAAAAAATAAAAATAAAATTGATGTTTTGAATTTTTTTTCTTTTCTTTTTTAGAATCTAAAATTTTATGAAATTTCCTAAAGTATCGATTTTAAATTTAAAGACAAAAGAATAAAGTGCGTGCTAAGGTATAATGTTGTTATAGATAAAGTCTATAGATAAAAAAGGACTAAAAATAAACTGAAACATAAATGTACATAAGACTGATATGTGTATGTATGTAAGACTGACATTAGGCCTATTTGTTTCACTTACTATAAATGCTGTAGATGCTATCTGCAAAAAGTGCTACTAGATTTCATAAAAACTTTGAAAATGAAAGGAAATATTGCAAGTTTTGTTGTCTACCATATTGATGTTCCCTGGTTGTTCTTTAAATTTAAGAAAAGTAACACAAAAATAGCGATGGAACAAATAGGCCCTATGTGTTACACTTTCTGAAAAACTATTAGGATGTTCAAATGTTATACTGTAAATAGTTACTTTTTCTTCTTTTTTGAAGGTCGGAGGAGAAAAAATAAATAAAAGTTTTTGAAATCTCTATTTTTATTTTTTTTTATTTTGGCAAAAATAACGTCGGCGGATCCGTAAACCAATAAATAAAAAAGTATTTGCCTAACTTTTTAATTTGGAAGTTTAAAATTCATATAATATAAGTTTTAGTTAAGAAAATCGAAAAAGGAAAAGTAGAGGTTTTAGCAATTTTTTAAAAGAAGTTTAAACTTTAAAACCCCTTTTCCCCTGAAAATATTTGACATTTTTGGTTTTTTTGGGACCCTGGGGTAATTGCCTATCAGAATATCACAAAATTTTCCAATTTTGCGATTATTTATTACTTTATGGGGTAATTGGGACCCCAGTGACGTCACAAAAATAGACAAACTTTAAAAGTCTATATCTGGGAGTTGAGATGGAGTTGAGAGGTGGTTGACCCCTCATTGGAACGAAAATAATCTTATAAGGAATACAATGGAAAACATTACATAAGCCAAAATTGAAGCTAAAAACTAAGTACTTTTTGGGGCAATTCGACCCAAGTGACGTCATCAAAATGGATCAAACTTTAAAAGTCAATATCTCGGAGTTGGGTTGGAGTTGAAAGTTGTTTGTCCCCTCATTGAAACAGAAATTTTAAAAATTAAGTACTTTTCTGGGCAATTTTACCCAGTGACGTCACGAAAACCCTCTATATAGATAAAAAACTATTTTGTAAACACTTTTATGGTATCTTGATCTTATTAAAGAGCAAACCCATGTTGTTGTAGCGCCATTGAGGCCCATAGGGTCATTGGTCATATGTCGCACCAACTTCGCCACCCATACCACCCACCTGTGCCCTCTCTATTGTTAAAAACTAATCTTGCTCCACAGTCTTGTCAATTTTAGCGCTTTGATTTAGTGTAAAGAGCTAAACAGTGTTTCCACCATTTCATTTTTCCTGTGAGATCATTTTGAAGAAGAAACGAGAAACACTGGATGCGTGCATGTTTCAAGCATCAATTGGAAAAGTTTATTATTGACATTATCGAACTCTCACAACTTGAGTTCAATTAGTTCAATTACAGTACACATTATATATTTCACCATTCAAGAATATATAAGAGATAATTCTTTAATATTTCACAGCGGCTAATCACAGAAAAATTATCTCTGTAAGGATTGAATCAAATACACACGCTGTTTCGAAAGCTAAGAGGGCTGTGTGATGTTAACATCGGATAATTTTTTATTTACTTAAAAAAACGTCCCGAATGAAGGCTGTTTGTTCTTATTTTATAAAGCCGAAAATAATGAAAACCTCATGCAGCAGGTTTTAAGATATGTGGGCAGCTTATGGTAAAGTAAACATAAGATTCAATTCCATCAGCCTAATCGAAAATAATCGACCCTAATTGAACTCTCACCAGCTCTCACAATTTTTCGTTGAAATTGGAAGTTCGTTGTTCGATTAAGTTCAACAAAGTTCAATTAGTTCGATAATCGAACTGTTCGATTAACCGGGTCTATTCCAGGAAACTAGCGTCTTTTTGCAGGGGCGGTGCAACACCCCTGCAGTACATGCGCTTGCAGGGTAAGGTTGTCAGAGGTTTTATCACAAAACTAAAAATTTCCTGTGTCAAGGTGTGCATGGGCCTTAAAAATTATTTTTAAAAGATATAGATAGAGTCTTACGGCTTCTTTTCGTTAGTGCACCAAAATTAAATCTCAAGACCGTAATTCTTTGCTTTGCGGCCTGAATTTGTTGAAGCGCTGTACTGTTGGCTTTCTGGAAATTTATAATTACTTTGTTAAAATCGATTTCTATACTCAAAATCTGTAGTGAACCAAGACTAAAGTCGTGTTGTGTATGCAACAGGATTCAGGTCTTTGCTTTATATTTTGATGTACAAACAAAATGCAGACCCTGCAACCCTCCAAATGTTTATAAAAAACCTGAATGAGATCAATTTGCAAGGTTTGTCCGGGATTTGGTTGACATTTTTCTATAATTTATCTATAATAAAGACTTGACAAAACAAATCTTTTATTCTATAACATGTTTAAAAGAAAAAACTTTAAAAACTACTTTTTAAAATTAATATTTTTTACTTAGTTTTGAGTGATTTAAAAGGACTAAAAGAAATGATAAGGGTGAAAATACTGAAATGTTAATTTTTTAATAGTCTTGACTCTTTCTTTTGATGTCAAAACAATTCTGACGCTCTGCTTGTTTTGTTTTTTATTTGAGAAGTTGAAAGCTAACCACAAAATACTTCAAATGGATGTAATTTTTGATTGAATGGGTTTAAAATGGCTTCCAACAAGGTTTGATTGATTTTTATGTTGTCTTTACATTTTCCTGGGGTATGTAGTCCCATACCATAGTCTAGGGTTGTCTGCCAATTTCTGTACTTTTCCCCCTATGAGTAAAAAGGTTTTCTTGGGTCACCTGATTTTTCCATGAAATATTTCAAAAATCTACTGATTTCCAAATTCTCCAGAGGCTGTCTGTTTGTTTAAACCCTGGAAGTCATATTCAAAAAATTTCCCCTTTTTGAATTTACTTTTAGACAGTAATGATCAAAACAAAAATTAGAAAAAAATTGAATCCAATGGAATGTTTTTATTTTTGACAACAATGCAATGTCCTTAATACCGTAAATTGCCCTATCTCCGTCACCCCCTCCCTAATTTCGTCACCCCTTTTTATTTTGCAACTAATATCAATTGAATCCCTTTGACAGTTGAATTTACAACTTTGACATATTATCTTTCCACCTACAATAAAAAGCTCGTCAAGAAAGAGAAGTGTTGTTTTTAAATAGGGGTGACGGAATTAGGGAGGGGTTGACGAAGATAGGGCAATTTACGGTACCATAAATGTCTAAATATTTGGCCTTTTTAAAAACATTATTTTCATTGCGATTATTTTGTTTTTTATTGAAAACTTTATCAATGAGGAAAAAAGAAGAAAAATGGTAAGAACCACTTTTTTAATAACAAAACAGTACACACACATTTATTCTCATTTCTTTCCTCTCTTTTATTTATTTTTTCTTCTATTTATTAATGTTGCAAAGTGAGCTCACTTCATCACCTTGTATTTTTAAGTTCTTCTTTAAACAAATTGTTTTTTCTTTTATCTAAACAAAAGATAAGAATACTCAAATGATGGAGAGTCAATACTATAATTTTGTTAACGTTCAGTTTTGTTAATTTTTTACAATATATATATGAATACATCAATACACGCAACGCTCATAAAAACTGTTTTGTTTTTTTATTGATTTATAAAAATTGAGTGCTTTTTTAGACAATCTAGGACATTATAAATCTAAATATTTCTGCTCGTAAAAGTGCCTATCTCCGTCAGCCTGGCTAAATTCTGTGAGCTAGAATAACAAAGCAGCAAAACAAAATATGGGGATGAAGAAACATACATTATTTTCTAGCTGATACAAGCCACCGTCTATTATATTTAAAAGGTTTAACTTCCCCACAACTTGCCTTTAATGGTTTTGAGGTGTTGAAGATAAATTCCTTTGATCTTTCACTACTTTCTTTTGTTGAACACGGCAAAATTGACGACCCTAGGCATGGCCCAGACATTTCCGGGCCTCTCGATGAATTAAAAATTGGAAAAGACCCGAGCATGGCCCGCGCAGGCCCCGCACAATCCCGGGCCATGCTCGGGCCAGCTTCTGGGGAGAGAAAATCCCAGGCCGCTTCTGAACCGCGCTTAATGTTCGGGCCACTTTACAGAGTTTTATTTTGAAGCCCGGACATGGCCCGAGCAGGCCCGGAAATGTCCGGGCCATGCCTAGGGTCGTCGTGTCTCAAATCAGTCCCAGGTCCCCTTGTCCCCAGTCCTTGAAGGTATGCAACTCACCAGGCCCATGTGTGACTCAGATGAAACAATTCTGTATAATAAGTCATCATCGTCAGAGGAAGAACCAATTCCACCGAAGGGAACACACATGAGTCCAATAGGAGATATTTACTCGTTTGGATTACACCAAATTTTTGCGTGATTTTACACCCGTGATTGTAGGACCTTTATGGTGACGATTGAGGAGCATAGAAGGATTTGATGTTTAAACCATTGGGTTATCGCTTGAAAGGTGATGACCAAAGTTAAAAAATTAAGAAATTCTTCCTGGATCCTTAAGTAAATAAATTACCTACAAACCGCCATCGCAAACTCATCCAGGTATACCACTCACCCACGACCCATCACGCTGCTTGTACCGCCATTATTAATTTCGAATATGTTTCACATGTTTAAAGATTAACCGCTTCTCCGTATTGCCCCTGTAAACATTTATTTGAAATTTTGTTGATTTTATTGAAGGAGAGCGCCTTTAACTTTTAAAAGGAACCAATTTTGCTCACGTGATGACATTTAACAAGATAAATGGACAAATGATGATGTCAATGAACATAAGGATCTCATTGTAAGTACATTTAAGACAGTTAGGCCATGGCTTAATAAGCACGTTTTCATAGATACAAATAATATTACAATCAGAGGAAAGAGGAGATTGAACGTCGAGTGTACTTTTTTATTAAAAGTCTATACACAGCACAGCTTATTCACAATAAAGATATGAACAGAGGATTTTGCTTTTCATCTCAAAAGCAAATATACATGGAAGAAATTTACAGTTAGATATTGGTAGAATTTTTTTGTTTACATATTTAAGGCTCCTGTGAAGAACTTTCTTATTGTATGTCTATTTCTTTTTGTTTTATTTTCTTCTTTTCTTTCATTTTAATGTATTTTCATGAAGAAATGAAGAAAAAAAGTTCTTTTTTTCTCTGCTTTCAAAACATGTCTTAATATAATACATCTATATATGTTCTGTTTTTTCAAGAGAAGAAAATATATCTTTTTTCGATTTTCTTTTAGTAGTAGCTGGAAAATTAATATAGAAAAAGTGTTGTTTTTCTTTTCTTTTTTGCTTGAATAGCTAATATCAAATCAGATAGTCAAGAAGATGCAGATGATGTTTTCTCTTTTCCAAATATCTTCTCAAAAAGTTTTGATAGTTAACTACAGTGTATTATGTATGTGTTTACAAGTTATTTCCACATGAGGTATATATAAAATAGAAAAAGGACATAAAATTTTTTGGTTTGAAGCACTCTTGTCTGATTAGTTTTAGATTGATTTTATAAAGGTTAAAATCTGAATAGGTATATTACTCAGGTTGTTCCAGTAAGCAAATTAGTAAACAACAGCAAATGTTTTTAAAAAGAGTTGATAAGAGATAGTACATACATCTCAGAAACATTGATTGCACTGTATAAAAAGAAAAGAAATTTGAGAAATTTTACAAAATCTTTTCTACGTTTGTGAGATAAATTGGTCAAAAATTGCATTGTAAGGGTCGGTTTTCCAGCAAATTTTGCACTTGACTATAAGGGACCGATTTTGAAACCCAATTTTTTGTCTGAATGTACAGTTTCGTTTTGGGATGGAGTGCCCCCCCCCCCCCCAAATCAATGTTACCGTAGATTGCCCTCTTGTGGTCACCCTAATTCTAACTTCTATCACCTCTATATTAAGAAGGAATTCCCTTTGTTGTTCATCTTTTTCAAGCAAGTGGAAAAATAAAAGGTCAAAGTTGTACATTTAAGTTGATATTGGCTGCTAAATAAAAAGGAAGTGACAAAATTAAGTCAGGGGTGAAAAAGACAGGGCCATCTCTTACAAAACGTTTAGTTGGGCAACTTGAAAAACACATCAGAACCTGTATCAAAAAAAGGAAGCAAAATGTGAATTAAGGCAGAGAATTTTCGAAATTGTTCCTATCAGTGGTAACCATGATTCAATTTGGGCCTGTTTTCCTGCAGCAGGAGGAAAGCTCTATGTAATATGAAATTTAGATCTGATTTAGTAGCCAGGTTCTAGAGGGTATTTCATCTTGCTAAATACCAATATTTTTACATGTATATTGAAAATAATGTTAAAGTTTTATATCGATGCCACAAGGTTTTGTCTGTTTTGCTTATATTTGCAATTTTAGAATAAAATTAATTTTTATGAATGGGGTTATTGACTTACATACAAGTTTTTTGCACACAAACATACAAAAAACACTGTGTCAATATTTTTCTTTAAACTAGAGATGTTTGTGTCAATGCACTTTTTTCAAGAGAAAGTAAAGCAGAGAGTAAAAGGGTTTTGTTCGAGGCCAATTCAGTGTATTGTATTGCAGTTTTTTTGTCATCTTTTAGCTCTCTTACTTGTGAAAATAGAACTACTATTATGTTATTGTTATAAGTAACATACTTAAAAAAATGTAGTTCTCTTTTTGCATAAAGTTGTCAATAAAGAAACGTAGAATATGTTATGTGTTGTTTTTGATCACATAACAGGTTTATTAAAAGACATTATGATATGTGTACAAGTTTATTAATGAGTTTTTATTAAACGACTGTCCTTTCTTATCAAATGTCTTTTTCCCATTGTTAAAGATTGTCTTTGTTGAATTAACTTTGCAACGGCTATATTTTTCTATTAAAAATGTGCATTCACATAAAGTTGTTATTCACTTCTCAGTTAATTGTTTTTCTGAGTTAATTGCTGCTTGCTTGTCTGTTGTAGCTATTATTTGAAAGGAGAACAAGAGATTTGTGTATTCATTACTTTCATAGCAATTTTACTGTTTTTTTCTTCTTTTATCACTTCCCTACAAAATGATACTTCTTTAGAAATTTAAAGAAATACAGTAGCTTAATTTAATTCAGTTTCCAGAGACGTATTATAATTATTCTTTATATTTGATTTGTTCTGTATTTTGAACAGTTTATTATTAACTTTTTAATGATATTGCAGACTTTGGCATTATAAAGATTTAGAAGAGGGTAAAATAAATTTGTAATCAGTTGTTACAGTTTTTTCTTACTCATGCAACACATTTTATCTACGAAACTTGTTAGAAATTCATTTTTAGCTTTTACTTAATACAGGATGAGATTGAAGTGATTTATTAAGTATTATTTTTAATTGTTTATATAATATATTCATGTTGAATTTAAATTTGCCATTGGAAAATTGAATAAAGACAACAAAGTTATTTTATCTCAAGTAAAAACTGTTCGGATATAAAAACCATCTTCAGTGCTCTTGGGCAAGTTACGGCCTGTGCAAAAGGCATTTTTGAAAAGTTCAGAGTATTTGCCATCTGACACAGCAAGTTTGAAATTTTTTTAGGGGTGCTATCATTTGGAAAAAAGTTGCCCGAGCTATAATTTTCACGTATTTCTATTTTCATTTCTAATAGAAGGTAATAATTCTGAAAGACAAGGCAGAGGTTTTCTGTTTTAAATGTATCCATCTTTTAAAATAGTTTTACTATTTCTTTATTTAAGGATTATGATTAAACATTACTACATGACTTAATGGATAACAAGGAAGTCAAAGATAAGCAATCAAATCTCTTTGCACTGGAATGTCTTGCTACTACTGCAGGTCAGCTTCACAAATCTGAAAAGCTGATGAAACCAAAATATGAAGATACTAATAAGCTAACATCAAGTGCTGGTAGTGGCGAGATGTCAGATAAAATAAGCAGTAACAAAGTCCCTGTAGTACAAATGGCACCAATGTCTTCAACAGAGACAACCTCCTCACTATTACCGTCAATGAATATGGGCAATTTCTATCCGCCTCCATTCCCTCCTACACCTCCAAATTCCATGCGACCATTTGCTGATTTCACCTTCCCTCCTCCATTTTCTCATAGCCCTTTTCGTAATTTCATGGATATGCCACCAGCAAGTTTTGGAATGAAAATGGACGATATGCCTTGGAGAACAGGATTACCGCCAGTCATCCCATCAACAAGAGAGAGTAATGGCAAAGGAAGTCCAGCTCTATCGTCAGATACAGAAAAGTCTGCTTTTGATATTGTTCATAAAAGAAACTCTGTATCACCAAATTCAACAAGCAGTTTCGACACAAACTTGACAGCCTTTGCAACATCTGATGTATTGAATAATGCTGCAAGTGGTATGTCACAAGAGCCCCCACAACAACCGCCTTTGCTTTTTCGCATTGATCAGCCTCCTAGTAATAACTCTTTGCTGGAAACACTGGTTCAAGAAAGTCAAAAGATACTATCTGGTCAAGACGAGGAAAGTACAAATGCAGCAGTTAAAAATTCTGAAAATAAAGGTTCAAAGAAGGACGCGAAACAAGCAAAGAAAACCAATAACGATTTTAAAAGAGCAAGGGAAATGGTATTGATATCTCCACAGAAAAAGACCAGAAAACGTAGTGGTTTGCATTCTGTTAGTGATGTGAAGAGGGCATACGGAGGTCCACCCTTCAAACCTGGCTATACACCTCCAGCCCTGAACACAGCAGAAAGTGCAATGTGTTGCTTTTATGAGCATACTTTATTAAAGATGGCAACAAGGGGCTTTTGGAGTGGGGATAGAGGGCCATTACAAGATGTCTTTCGTTTGAGTCGTGTGGAGAACTCAGATTTGCAGTACGACATGAGAGCAGTAACAAAACATTGCTACAACGTGGTCAAGCAGAAACTAGAGAATGCAGATGGAGACAAACCGATGATGTATAAGCACATGCGCAATTATGTGGATGAGTTTGACAGGTGAGTTGTTTTATCTCTTGATTTCTTACCGTCTGTTTGTTTTTGCATGATAAAGGTATCTTAAAACCCATTATATATATATAATATATACCGGTAGACTTTTGTCTCTTGTGTATATGTTTGGATAAAAAATAGGGTTTTCAGCTATTTTTATAAAAATCATGTTCACTTTCAATCGGTAGTTAATTGATTAAGAAAAACTCATTAAAGTTTTGGAAGCTATTACCTCTATTCACAAAAATAGTATGCATCCGGTTAATGGCTAAATTTTTTTTTTTTTTTTTACAAAAACAAGTGATGTTTAAAAGTTTTAGTCCCGGGGTGGGGTACTAGGTTTGAGGAATGCTGGGTATGTGCGGCCCGGACCTCCGAAACCCGACCCTTAGAGAAACTTATTTTTGACAAATCTTTCAAGAACTTTGAGAAAAAAGCGACCCTTAGAGAGACTTTTTGACAAATTTTTGCCTTAATTTGCGAAAATTACCCTCGATTTTTTACTCCAAAAATCCTCTAATTTCGACCCTTATAGAGACACTTTTGACCTTTTCTGATTTTTGCGACCCTTAGAGAGACTCGGGAAGCTTGAAAAAACGATCCTTAAGGTCCGCACATACCCAGACATGTCCCTGGGTTTTAGTCCAAATCCTTTAAAAGTTTTTTTTATTTCAAAAGAATTTACAATCTGTTAAAGGTCTTAATATACACATCATCTATAATATAGATGACCAAACGTTAAAAACAACTTTATTTTATAGTGTCATGAGAGCGTCCTATGCATCATCATGCGATCTATTTGATATTGAATATTGAAATCTGAGAATGTCACATTTCAAATTTGTCAGCTGAGCTATTAAAACAATGCTTCTTTCATTTTGGTGTTTTTGTTTTAATATGTGTGTGGCTCTAATCAATCAGGATTTTGAATTTTGATGATTGTATGTTTTTTTTTCTTTCGAGAGAAAAATTGCAATGTATCAGAATAATGTTTTCTTTTCCATCATACCACTATATTTTTCAGCTGACGTGTAGTTTGCAGTAGTTTTTGCAAATTTTTCATGTTTTTACAAAGTGATGCTTAAAGCTAAAAACACGTAACAACGTTAAATTTGAATTACGTAATCTTTCAACTATTTTTTGAGATACGAGCTTATATTATAGAAAGAACGAAATTCCATGAAAGTTTTATGTGAAAATTCAAAACTTTGATATTTGCTTTCACTATTAGATTTTTTTCTTTGCAACGCCAAATCAATGAAGTAAACTTTTACTAGCTGTCTCTATTCTTCCCACTGTTTAATATTTCAGTTTCTCTTAAAAAAAGCTCTATAGAAGAAACTAATAGAAAGGCCCTGATGATTATTTCCTTCTCGTAAAGTTCTGTGAAATTTTTTGATGGAACGATTTTTTTTTACAAATTAAACATTTCCTTTTATAAGAACTACATTTCATAAGAAAACTAAAATTACAAGTTACTTTTCATTGCCGTAGGAAGCATTTTTTGTTTTGTGACAACGCGGGGGGCCATTCATTATTTGGCCCGATGGGACGATTTTGAAAATTCAAACATCTAGATTGAAAAAGTTATTTTTTAAAGTAAAACTTTCATCAACCCCTCCCTCCCCAAACCGACTGCTAAAGCACTGCTTTTATTTGAAATAGATGAAAAAATAGGGAAAGTATATTGAATGATAGATACTGTATTGTAATTACGTTGAGTATATTCGAATTTCAGTTGTTGATCTGTTAAATATAAATCTCATTATTTTTTTACATACTTAACTTCTTATAAAAACTCTTTTAAAAAGGAATTAAAATTGTCAATATTACTTTACACATACACACACACACAATCTTTTATCTATGAATGACGTCCATACACAAAGAGCTTGTATTCATTGATGACTCTTTTTATAACGTTTTTATGAAAACGTCGTCTTACTAACAGTGTATATATATATTATTATATTCAGTTAATATGTTTAAGAGTGATAGCTCTCTGTTTTTAAAAACATCAGTTTTCTAGAAGGCTTTTTTTTAATACGGTTCTTTCAACAACAAAAAACTCCAATTTTTCATCACAAGCCTGTCTTTTAAAAAGCAATCATTTTTTATGAGATAAATTCTTTCTCGTCAGAAATATTTTAAAGGCGTGATATTCTTTTGTTCTCTAAGAACATCACTTGGAGCGTATCAAACGTTTATCAATATATATCTGAGGTATGAGAGCAAATCTGTCAATCCAGAAATACCTTATTGGACAAAACTTAGTCGGAAAAAAATTCTTAGTCACCTCCAAAATATTTAGTATGCATTTAAACTTTTTGATGAAATGGACCAAATTATTAGTCGGACAAAATAAGTTTTGTCCGATAACCTCTAATCTACTGATGCCTTCTATATGCATTACCTCAAGTCACAAAATAATTTTGAAGTATTTGAAGACTTTTTCTGTACGTCAAAAATTGGACCCTTGCAGTACTTTTTTCGACCATTTTCCCCCAGTTTTAGCAAGTAATTTGTTCTCAAATCTCGTACCCTTACAGTGCACCTGACTTTTGTCAGGACCTCGAAAAATCTACACTTATAAGGGTCGTACGTTCGGTAGGTCACTACCCTTGAGTGGCTCCCGGTATTTTTCTTGAAACAAGCGGATAAATAATGAGATACTCACAAGACTTAAAAATGTTCTCTAAGTTTTTCAAAAGCCCCGGAGGAGATTCGGACCACTAAATTCAGTGATTCTGAATCCAACGAATCCATCCCATATCCGCTAGGCCACCAGGCCGCTGCAGAATGCCGAATTTAAGAGTTATTTATACTAGGATTAGGAGTACATAATATTGGGGTAAACAGTAAATACGAGTGAATCAGTGGAGGCGCTTACCTACCCTCGTATTCCCTTCGACTCGCAGCCCTAACCCTAACTGAAATTGATAGTTAGAGATTACTATCAAAGAGATTATACATTTCAAAAAATTCCCGTGAGTATCTCATTATATATCGAAAAGTTTCTTGAATTGGTTGTCCCCATTACTCTCATAAAATCATTTAGCATTATGGTTGCATTGGAAACAGTTACCAATGAATACAAAGCTATATTGGCTTTGTTGTGCTATGCTATACTTCTATTGAAATTCTTACGTGGGTCACTTTCTTATAAAAAAAGTCTGCCTTTCCATTTTCGGGTAATCTGATTTTGAATAAACTCCCAACATTTTGATTTGTAGCTGTAAATGTAGTAAAAGTACTCATAGTGTTTAGATAAAGAAATCATAACAAATTAAAAAGATGTTTATTAAAAACTCCCCAAGCTCTTACATGAGTCGAAACACTTTTAATGTTTTCTGGTCGAACTTATTTTACCGAAAAAACACAATGAAAGGTCATGCTAAATTTCTCTGGCCTCTGCAGAGTTGATAAAGCTAAAAGAATTTGGAGCAGTAGAATGAAACATAGTAAGCACGTAGCGTCAGTTTGACGTCCAAACAACCTTTTAAACGTTCAAAAATGTCATATGGACGACAAAACAACGTCGTGTGTTTACTGGGAACCTGGGAAATCAATGGTAAAATTTATTGTTCCTGAATTTCAAATTTTGAAAGCCACTTTGGTGCATCCACACCATCGGACAACATTAACGTTGTAACAGAAAATCACCAAAAACGCAGTATTATGACTGCCCTCTTAAGCCCACCCAATGCTATTGCAAGCGGTCTGTTGGCATATGGTAGCAATAGTTGACCTTATTTACATCAACCTTGAAGGACTTAGACCTTTAGTCCAACGTTGCAGGATTCTTTTTACAAAATTCAATGCATTTCGTGTAATACGAGTCTATACAACATAATGTAAAATGATATTACGTAAATATCATTATAACATAATATACGTTGCTACATGTAACTTGATCTTTTTGTATTTTGAACTATTTTATGTTTTGATAATGCACTTTCTATGATAAGTTTACCAATTGAACATAGTGTGAAAGTTTGATAATAAAGCCTCATTACATTACCTAACACCAGAATAACATGCCAATAACAAGTAAACATTGAAAGTTTTATCCACGCCAAATAAGTTTATTCGTCTTTTTAACATCCTGTCCAATCTCCTGGATAATATTTTAATTACTTTGGGGGGGGAAATTTTTGACGGCGGATTTTTCCATTATCCGCCCAATCCACCAAATTGATGTTCCCGCCAAAATTTCTTTTCGACAAAATTAGTTCCCCTAAGGTATCTTTATTCCTCTCTGCCACAACTTGAAAAAAGGTTTAAATTTAATGGATATTTCAACGGGGAATTAGTATGTGTGTACAAACAAGTCAAGTAATTTACCGTATTAGTTTGAAAAAAAACTTCAAACTAGAAATTGCAAATGCGAACAGACCCTCGGTGGTAATAAACTTTTAAATTTAGGCTTATATCGGTAATATCGGACCTGATACCTGTCTGTACCAGCCGATCCCGTTTTTTGTGCAATACACTATAATAAACACTATGATAAAAAGTTTTTTCCTTGTGCAATACACTATGATAAAAAGTTTTTTCCTTGTGCAATACACTATGATAAAAAGTTTTTTCTTTGTGCAGTACACTATGATAAAAGAATCTGTGAAGCTCAAGTATAGTCTAGTCTGATACAACCAAATGATATCCTTACTCTCATTCTTTTTAGCTATTTGGAACGTATATATCCGGTTTCTTCGATGGCAATCAACTTGTATTTACCAACAGCTTCAGATTACAACATTGCAACCTGGCATGGTATTGTACCCACAGGTATCTAATCTTTTTAGGGAAAATTTTCAAGTTGTCTGTCTGTAGGAAATTTGGTTTGATCAAGTATATTGATTTCGTAGTTAAATTTTAATTCGAGTAAAGAGAATCTCTAGCACCAGATAACAAGCAATCTTAAGAAGCTCCTGAGATTCTCAGAAATTAACGCGGATCAAAACATTCCAGGAAGTGGTCAAACGGAACGAAGGCCAATCCGTAAATAAGCAAGCGAAATAATCATACATAAAAATACATTCTTCGAAAATAATTTTCATTTTTCTGCAGGCTGGTCAGAATACCGTCGTGCTGTAGTCATTCGTGAAGTCTTTGAACTACTCTTTAACATCAGCTCAACCGAATCAGAGACGATACCTGAGTACAAATCTTATTTCTTTTGTAAACCCGGCACGGACAAAGCGTTGTTACCGTTACCCTTAGAAACACCTAAGAAGAAGAAAACAAGCGACAGTGAACACTCACTGGAGGAGGGCTTAGAGAGTGACGTCAAGGACCAAAACAATAATGGCGGTATCGACTTGGATAGTGGAGAAGCGCGGGAATTCAATCTCTCGGAGGTCAAATATTCTCGCGCGTTCGAAGCGCTCTGGACGCGGACCGCGCCACACGAACCTTACGTTATCTTGGAGGATGAATCGAAAACGAGTTTACGAGAGTATTTCGAGAAATTCCCGATCGAAGTTTACGCGCCTCCTGACGAAACTCTGATCGTCGTTGATGATAAGAAATATAAGGCGCGTAACATTTTAGGATTCTTTCGTCGCGGGGTACAGCTTGTTGATTACTCGAAAGAAACGGGTTCAATGGTTATCGATACGATATCAACCATTCGAAATGTTTCGGCTACAAGTGCGGTCCGTAAAATCCCACCTGGTAGGATTAGCAAGTTGGTCCATCCTGAATTACACTTGGAAAACTATACGAACACTATAACACAGGTCGGCGCTAGTAACGCAGACGGGAGCCCGATTGAGGTCCCAGTGAAGCCGAAAATACGGCGCCGACGCATCAAACACCGAAATTCGGATGGCGTGAATGTGAAAGAAGAAAAAGTTAAGAAACGGCGCACCAAACACACAAACAGTCATAGTTTTGATAATGATTACAAACACGCCTCACCTTTCGTTACCACGGATCCGTTTTTAACGCCCAACCCGCCTGTTGTCGAAAAACTGGCCAGTATAGAGTCTATTTGTAACGCTATGAAAATTGAAGGCGGTGGAAGCCCGTTGAAAATCGAAGGCGTGGACGATAAACAATTTCCAAACTTGTTGACGACCTCTACGAGCTCGGTGCCGTCAATTTCGTCACACTATCCAGTTTTCACCCCTCCGCCCATTCAGAGGGTCAGTTCGGCCGAAAGTCCGAAATGTTTGTCTGAAATCCGAACGCCTCAACGTAGCGAGAGTGGTGGTAGTGGGTGCTATAGTGTTGAATCGCTTTTACCAAAAGAAAACGATAAATCATCGAACAGATCGAGAGACCCAAGGGAGTCGATGTTAGACGCGTATAAATTTTCGACAAACGATACGAACGGTTATCGAGTGAACCAGTACACGCAAACAATATACGGTACGGACTGTTTTTTAATTACTTTTTGTAAAAAAAGTTTTTTCTACGAAAACATTGAGAGCACCCGCTGTTTGTCTCTACTGTTAACTGTTTATTCCGAAATAGTGGCAAACGCACGATGTTTAGGATGTTTTGGTAGAAAAGCTTAACATGATGAATATCATGAATGGAGGGTAGTCTTTAAGGGTGTTGTGGAGTACATTTTTGTCAAAAATGTTTATTGGGGTAAAAAGACGGTATGAAATTCTGCTACTAAAAGAAAATTTTAGTTTCTTTTCCCAGGCTAAATTTTTTGAAGTAGTTCCTTTTTCGACAATTCAATGTACACAATATTCGTTTACAAATAATCGTCAATCGTCAATTTCATTTTTTCTTTTTTTCAGATACACCACCGCAGAGTAAAAACGACGCTATCTTAACTCCCAACCTCTTTTCACCCGATATACTATCACCCTTTACCTCACATCTTCGACAACATCAAGCGAACTCCCAATCGCCTCTTAATCTACCGCCATATCCGCCCGGCCCGCCCGACCAACAAATGTTCTCTTTACATCTCATGATAGACTCGTACAGGCGTGCTGCTAAATACCTTTTAGACACTGCAAACCATCTTGAATTAGTCGCCCGTCATGGTAACCATGGGAACAGCGCTACGCCCAACAAAAAGCAACCACCTTCTTCGAATGACGTCACCAAAAAGGAAGATGATTAAAAATAATTGAAATAACGTAAATCTTTCTTTTGTTGGTTTTGAGTTCTGATGAGTTTTAGGCTATTATAGGGTTTCTTGGTTTCATGTTTACAAAGTTCAGGTCAGTTTTGATTTTAAGCAGGAGTTTCTACTCTGCCCGTAATGATTTTTTCTGCTTGAAAACGGAACTGGCCTGAATTTTTTATCTAGAGATTAATAGATTGTTAATTGATGTTAATTACTAGCTATTCTTCTTGGTTACAATTAATAACTTGGTTATATATTATGTAGAGGACACAGGTACTCTTAGGTGGCGAATAAACGCCCCTCCACCGCTTGTTAATTTTAACCCTTCGCACCTTATTGGGAACGTCTCACGTTTATTATTTCTCATATACTTCAGTGTTCTCACCAGTTGATATTCCAAGCCCCTTCCTTCTTCCCAGTTTATTAAAATTTTCGAGATTTTCTGAACCCCCTCTCCCCCGTTTATTCTGCACTATGTTATAACTGTAGTTCCTAAAACTCTATTCAATTATGTGAAAAACAGGATTAGGTTAGGATTTATATAAACAAGTAATTTTGGTGGGAAGAAAAAGGTAAACAAAGTTTGACAATTCGGAATTGAGCTAGAGTTTTTCGCGTTTTTTCGTATTTGAAAGGTTTATTAATTCATTACATAAGTAATCTTTCATACGGAAGCCTCCCGAAAAGCCAGATCTGTTGCCACTAGTTTTATTGTTAAAAGTTAAAACCTATTGGCAAACACCCGGCTTTTTCAGAATGTTTCCGCGTATAACATATTACGCAATGGATATCATGTCAGGTTAACATTATTGTGATGAGTTGTACGTAAGACAGAAGAGTGAGAAAGATTATTAAAAAAACTATATTTTTTAGCTTCTTATATTGTATATTTTTGGTTCGACTGGCTAATTTGTAGAAATTTGATAACTTAACATTTCCGATATTAAGGTTCTTGATCTCTTGCATTGTTTCTCTATCCGTAAAACTTTTGACCATTTTCCTTGTATCTTTATTGACATTGAGAAAAACTGCCTAATCCGCAAAATAAATTCCTTCCAAGAGTTCTTCTTCTTTATAAAGTAGATTATATGGCTTTAACGTTATTCCGCGAATGACGAAATTTGTCTTTGTCTTTAAAGGTAATTTATCTTGATGTAAATTTTTGGGTGACATTTACTGTTTTTGTTTGTTATATTATGTATGAAACCATAATATAGAGTCTTTATTTTTTCCTGCTTTTTTTATATACATATACTATATTTTTGGAGGTTTTTTCTCGTTTATTATTTTGGACATGACTAAATTTATTCTTTTATTTTAAAACCGTAAAAAACTAAGAGCGGTCTTTGCATTTAAGGGCTCTGACCATAGTGATGCATTAAATGTTAATTTGAAGGTTATATAGGCCATTAAAGTATATGTGTTATACATTTTCTGTTAGGCCAATCATTTTAACATCTAAAAATATAAAAATCGCAATGAAAAAAATTGATGAAGAAGAAATTGAAGACTTTTGCGAAGAAGAGTATTT
>JAUJPO010126212.1:0-21192 GCA_032270745.1 Tiaropsis multicirrata | reverse complement strand
AGTCGATACATATATTTTCTGGTCAATAAAGTCAATTGCTAAGGAAATATTTATCCGCATCTTTGCGGCTCTTGTTTAGATGGAATTTAGTAAAACGAATCTTTGCACTTTGGTCAGAAATTAGTTGAATTGAACAAAGCAATCATGAGATATTCAAGTTTAAAGTTTTGCTGACTTCTTTTCAGTTTTTCCACCGGCTAAATTTTCGCGAAAACTTATGGTAATTTCTGCAGTTATTTTGACGTGTCATAAGTTGCGCGAGTAGATGTTCTCTATTATAATTTTAATACGTGCAATTGTTTTACTTTCATTCGGTAGATGTGAAAAGGGATGTGACAGTAGAAGAGACTGTTCAACATCAATCTTCACAACAACAACAACAACAACAACAACAACCAAACAATAAAATTAAGAAAACCAATAAAAACTGGAGGTAATAAATTATATAGACTCATTAGGAACATCAAATTGTTAATCAATTTACCAGTAAAATCTTGAATTCTTGAATGTTGTTTTCAGGTCATTTTTATGATTTTCATTACGTAATCTTTTCTACGGAACCATTCCAAAAAGCCGCATGTTTGACACTAGTTTTAATGTTAAAGATTAAAAACTGGTGACAAACACCCGGCTTTTTAGGATGTTTCCGTCTGTATAAGATTACGTAATACATATTATAGATAGATCTGGATCTCCTGCCAATACGGCACTCAACATCGGAGGTTATGGAGCTGCATAAAAAACTTTCCGTAGTAAAGTCTCATAAATGAGGTTAGAAAACGAAGCATCGAGACAAAAATTGGAAGATGAATTATATGTCAATATTGCATTGATGCTTTTTCATTACAGGAAGAAGAAACCTCCCACTCAAGAAAAGCCATCCGGGTATGCCGCTCAGTTCGCTGCCCGCAAAACTAAACAACACCGGACCTCCACAACTCTTGAAAATCACAAAACACAAGAACACTCGGTACATACTCCAGCCACAACCATACCAGACGACTACATGATGTATAACCCGTACTCGCTCGAACAACAAATGTATAATGGTGGGTTTAGCTACGATTTGAATTATAATTACGCAATGAACGGAACTGGCCCACCGCCGCCGCCATCGAACCAAGTCGGATACCCGGTACAGGCTAGCTATCCACCTTCCGTGTTTGCACATGCGCAACCCAATGGTAAAATACTAGTTTAATGTTGAGTTTCGACCTTTAAACATCTTAAATTGTTTAATATTATTTCTTATCGTTATCGTAGCCTTAGCTTTGTTGTGTCCTGACAGGGTCCACACAGTTTGGTGAGCACCGACTTTCCTACCCATAAAAAACTAATGATTCTTACTAATCTGTTGCAATTTCCTATTTATTATAGAATTCTTTTTTTGTGACCCCGGTGGAAAAACAACCTCTATACTGTCTAAAAGCTGCACGGTTTTCTGGGCTAGCCTGATGTGTACGGAATGGGTACTATGTCGGGATAATTACCTACACTTGGTAATTATTTGGTGTAATTTTTGGTAATTGTTTAGGATGATTTGGAGTGGACGTACCGTCAGGTTGGCTAATCCTGGCCACCCCTATCTAATCCTGATCCCCTCTAAAACAAACAATTTATCCAAATTAAGGTTTAATAATCCTTTTTTTAGGACAGCATGGTGTATGACTATTAGTTTTGTAAAGTAAAGACCAATATTTTCTGTAGATTTGCAGGGTGGTCAGAATTAGATAGGGGTGGTCAGGATTATCCAACCTGCCGTATGTATTAGGGAAAAAACTTATTTGTAACTGTCTTGTCTTATTTCAGGTTATATAGGTAATCCAGTTCAGCAATCACCTCCCCGAGCAACGGCAGTTATTAAACCACCAAAGAAACCACATGAACAATCGAAAAGATACAGGTGATGTTTGGTTTTGAAATGGATTGGAAATAATGTTGATCTCTGCAGGAAATCAAATGAGTATAGAAGACACTATGATCGAATACTGGATGTTTCTTTTCCACTCTTTTTTTCCGGCTATACAAGACGTAATAGCGAGGTTGAGTGTACAAATCACGATGACAAACGGGTTTTGACTAGCAACCTGCAAAAAGTATATATATACATCTTCGTTCTATAACAAAGGAGATGTTATATCTATCTTGCTATCCGTACCATCATGTAGAGAAAAAGACTCGGGTACTTAATCTCCCTAACAAAACAAACAGAGCAGTCAGATCTAGCCTGGAGACACATGCAATCATCTCTTCTTTTTATATAAACTGATGGTGAATGAAGAAATAATAGCATGGTGAAAGCACTCGATTTGAATTCCCAATTTGATCATGATTTGATTGATAGTTCATAATATCAACCAATCAAAATTCCTCGCATTGTTTTTAAATCATGTAATCTGCCAATCAGATCGCTTTAAAAATATTTCAAAAACGAATCCAAAACGGTCGACGGTTCTCCTGTCTGGATCAGATCATGTCAAAAAAGTTGAATTAGTATGGGTAGGCCTTTCTTAAAGACAATCGATCGAGATTTAAGCAATCTAATATCAGTTCGATTGCCGATTAAAAAATATGACGATGTTGCAAAACGTTTGCAGTTTTTTTAATCAATCAAAATCGAACAACAACGCGCGTTACATCAGTTTATTGTTTATAGTTAACAATACAATACGTTCTTTTTGTAATCGAGTTTGTAATAACAAAAGCAAAGTCCAGAAAATTTGCAATGTTTTGGCCTAATATAGAATAACAAATATTGGAATACAAGGTCTGTGTTTTGAATAAAAAACAGCAACTCGAACTTAGCTTAATGAATTGATTTTAAGGACCAATCAACTTTCCACTGCTGACGGGCTGCTGACTCTGTATCTGGCATATTAACCCGATCGATTGTCTTTAACAAAGGCTTGATATTTATAAGAAATATCGCCGTAATGGACCATTCATTTTACAGAACTGAATTTAAATTTTTCTTCACTTTGTGAAAATGGGATAAGACTGCGCTCAGTCTATGTGACTTTCCGAAGAAATATACTTTTGGTTTTTAAATGTTTTATTGTATATAAAATTTTAGCAGTGGTTTGAAATTATTTTTTCTATAATAATTAAAAAAAAATTAATATAAAGATTTAAAAGAAGTAAAGGGGGGACCAAAATTGATTAATTTTGAAGATTGTTAGAAGATTGCCGTTTGGAGAAGAAATCTGGGTGAATATTTTATTGACCGATCTGAAATTTCAGGGCGGTCCAGAAATAACATGAAATTACGGATTGAATCAAAATAGTAGTTCTGCGCATATGCGTTTCTATTGTTTTGAAATACAGAAAAACGCTTATGTCAGCATTTATAAGATTCGGCCCGTAAAATTGCTACGACCACCCTGCGATCTGAAATCTCATGTAAACAAGGTAGAAATTCAGAACGGCCCATATTCTCAGACTGCTCTGACTTGCATGTAAACGGGCTCTAATAAATAGCTTTGAACTGGATAATGTTCTGCCCAGTGATGCTTCCAGTGGACACGGCCTTTGAAATTAATTTATTTTTGTTATATTTTATACAAAATATTTTTATTGTTGTATATAAAAGAGAAACAAAGATTTAGGAAGAAATACAAAATAAGTTTGACTGTTCATAAAAATAATTAAGCAGTTAAATCCCTTTGTGGTAGACATACTAAAGACAATTCCAATGGAATAATCCGTCACCAGACAATTGCCCTCTGGTCGATTGCTCCCTCAATTGCGCCCTTGGACAATCGACCGGGAAGCAATATTGTCTTAGGAATAATGAAATTCAAGGTCATGGCAACAGATTTAGGACAACAAAGAAAATCAGCGGAGAAAGGAAAGACAGAGAAAATGTTCATTTGCACTAATATATACATCTTCTAAATAACAAATTGTCAAACAAAAAATGGATTTAAAAAAACTTTTTTGATATGAAAAATGAAAAATATTGGAAATATTTTAGTCTAAAATTTAGATGAATTACTTTACTTAACTTAACTTAACAGAGGTAAGCTTTCTTATTCAAAGAGAGTAGTTTCCATGGTAATCAATGCACTCTTTTCCATTGGTCATGGCTTTTACCTTGTATATTCGAGCCAGAGAAGTCCGACATATAATTATAAGATCAATTATATGATAAGAATACTTTGGAGAGTTTAGAGCTACGAGAAGTTTGAGATTGTTGATTTCACAGGACGGATTTAAAAGGTACTCAAAGATTTTGACGGAGGGTGTTGATTTCCATATAAGGTATATGAGCAAAAACAACACTCTCCGTCAAAGGTTTTTTGAGTACCTTCTGTATCCGCCACTGTGATTTGACCATTATATTTTTTACGTACGTGTATAAAAAAAATTGAAATAATATACAAAAATTTATCTTTCATCACGATAACGTGATAGATTTATAAAAGTTAAAGTTAATAAATAGAAAGCGTTATGCGTTGAGATTTGTGATTCAAGATATCCATTACGTAATCTTTTCTACAAAAACATCCCAAAAAAGCCGGATATTTGTCACTAGTTTTATTGTTTAAAATTCAAAATTAATAGCAAACGCCTGGATTTTAGGATATTTCAGTATGAAAGATTACGTCAGGGATATCAGGAATAAAAATTTGTGGCCTCGCTTCCAAAACATTGACGTCACTATGCTTAAATCCCAGAAGACATTATGAGCCTTTCTTTGAAATTATTTGGGATACGTTACCGGCTGGTTTAAATCATACCAATTAAATCGGTGAAAACTACCACTCAAGTTTTCCGTAGTAAAGTCTCTTAAATGACTTTGGAGAACGAAGCATCGAGACAAAAATTTGTCTTCTTTATTCAAGCGATCTTTAGAGACTTTAGTATTAAAAAAGGAAAATTGGTAGATTTAGTATTTCCTGTCCTGGGATTTATTTTTAAAAACCTTTGACCAGAATTCTTTTTTTGAACCAATAACTTTTTCTTTTTACAAGATTTTTAGCACATATATACCTGTTTTTTTTTGTGACAATCTTTTTGCAACAGACTTTAAAAAAATGTTTTTAAAAATAATTACTATTATTTTCTGGATCGTTCTCATGAGCTTGACCAACTCATACTTTTCAGTTTTTAGGTTGATTTAGTTTAAATGTTCTACTTTAATTAAGTATTTAATTAAAAACAATTTTACCCCGTTTTTACTAAAACAATTGTTTTAAGATTTCTTCACCATGTTTTTATTGTTATTAAAACAAAAGCCACACGTTTTCTTGCAGTACGTTCTCATGACAACCGGTTGCTTCTCACACTGTCCACGCTCCTTCCAATCATCACAGAATTCACCATATATTAAATCATCTGTACACGTCTTTGGCACTAAAGGAATGAGACAAGAAAACTTTATATGAAAAAGTTTTTATTTCCCAGCAGAGACAATACGTTTTTTCTACGCTCATTCAGCGTTGTTTCAGCGTCTTTTAAACGTTGAAAAATTGTAAAGACGTTGAAACAACTTTGAAAAAAGTCTTGTGTCTGCTGACATCTGCAACCAAAACAATTTCTTGAGTTTTTTCATACAATTACCAAGGTGATTACGAGACTCAAAATGACACATCTATCAATGAAGTCAAGTTTTGATAAGCTCCCTTGGGATTCGGTTACCATAGCGCTTAATTCAAAATAAGGCAGTAGTTGCTCACAATGTAATTTATGAAAAAGTCTATTGTGAATAAAAGTCAGCAAAAGATAAGATCGACCGTTCAACGTTTTTGTCAGCGCAATGACTTACGGCGTCAGTAGTGCAATGCTGTTTCAACGTAAGAAGAAAATGTAAGCAAAGATATTTTACGTAAGTAACCTCTTACCACTGCAAAATCCACAAGTTTGGGCGCACAAAACACGAATTTGTACTCCTTTGATTCCAGAAGTGTCTGTGCAGTCAACAGAAAAAATCTTGCAAAACGATTTTGCATATCGGTCAGCACAATCTTAGAAAGAAAAAGAGAAGACGTCAAAATTTGGCATCTCGGGACGTTCCCAGCAAACACACAACGTTATTTCAACGTTCAAATAACGTTCTGACGTTGAAATAACGTTCTGACGTTGAAATAACGTTCTGACGTTGAAATAACGTTCTGACGTTGAAACAACGTTCCGTGTCTGCTGGGTTACAACACGTTCAGAATTTATCATAACATTTCAGGTATAGTCATCTATATACCAAAAAGAATTGTATTTAAATGAAGGATATGGTTCCACATGTGCCAAGTTGGTATTGTTTTACACAGTAGAAGTTATAACCAAAAAGGTTTTTTTGTGACGTCAAGGTGATGACGTCATAAAACCTAAATTCCATTCATCATAACTTTTTAAAGCTCTTTTAGAAACCCGGAAGGGGTGGGGGACACTAACCTTGACTCGAAAGGTGGACCTTATCAGAGACTGATCTTTGTCAAAATTAATAAATATTCTGTCAAAGACTAGAAGGAAACAATATTCTCATAATTTTTGGACTTTGGCGATTTTGGGACCCTGTTAGAGACTTCAAAGCATCAAAAAAGGTACCCCTGTACCCGATTTTGCTTAGGTACCCCCGGTACTAAATGTCAGTTCTCCATACCTGGGCACCGTCCATTGATTGGTTTCGATCGGTCCCAACAACAAGTTCCTTCTTGCGAGCACTCACGGGCCACTGACATCAGCGCAGGCGCATTGTTTTTACATTTGCCGCAAGATTTTCGACAGTTTTTGTTCAGTCTTTTCTCATGCTTCATAACGGTGCAAAAATTATGTTTAGCGGCGCGGTCGCAGGTTCTATCGCTCCAAAGGTTTCGACATTTGTTCTTTTTGACGGTGTTTTTGCAGTAATTGCACGATAAAGGACATCGCAGTAACATCTGCATCTTGTAATATCCGTTATTGCAGAATCCAATCTTTCGGAAGAAATCGCAACTGTAATTCGGCGTGTCATAACACCTTTCTAAAATATCAAAATTATACAAAAATTTAACCACCTTGACGTAAAAAATTGTCGCGGAACTTAATTTCGTGATTCAGAATTTTAGAATAAGAAATTTAGCGGAATTTAATTTCGCCAATTATGGCATTATGCGGTAAATTTATAGGCAACTTTTGCTTGAAAATATCAAAAATCTTTCTAAAATAACAAGATTATACTACAATTTAACGACAAGAACGGCGACTCAACGGAGTCAATCATAATTACCCAACCTTAATATATCACAGTTAACGAGGTTGTAGAGCTGCCGCAATTTGAAATCACCCCTAATTTTCCGTAGTAAAGTCTGTTAAACGAGTTTGGAGAACGAGACATCGGAATACAAATTTGCCTCTTTTATTCAAACGATTTTTAGAGACTTTCCACTAAAGAACGACCTATAATGAAATCACATACCTGGACATCCAAGGTAATTTTCTCCTTGTGCAGCCGTTTCATTGTCATTGCAACATCCGTATCGTGACGTCATGCATTTGGGTACAGGCGGCCCGCTCACTCTGTTCTCGTCAATCGGCCCTATTTTGTGAAAACGATTTTGGGTTGAATATACTTTATCGAACACAAATATTAGTCTATCGGACACAAAGATTAGTCGGACAAAACATTTAGTCACTTACTTTTATCCGATAAGGTCTTATATATTTTCACAGAAAAGAGCTCTTACACCCTTTTATATGCTTTATAAACATACCGAGGTTGAAATTTCGATGGACGAGAACAATGGGTCAATCGTAAAATAACACAAGAATGATGTGCTTATAAAAAGAATAACTGTAATCTCTATAGCTAAAAAAACAGTGGATTATCAATTATTGCTCTAACTTTGATGACAGAAAGATAACAGACTGGAGTCGTTTATGACGCAATTTTATTCGATACGGCCAAATTTATCCGTGGGGTAAGTTTGTATACCTTATCGGACAAAAAAATATGGGACTTATTTTTCGTCGGACTAAATTATTCGTCGGAAAAAATTTTTCGTCACCTCCAAAGGATTTCGTCACTTTTGTCCGACATTTCTTTGTCCAATACTAGGTATATATTCTATATTAAAGTGGTCTTGTAGTCAATAAATATTTTGCGTACCTACGCCCTCACTTTATAGTTCCAGTCGTCTAGAAAGATAATAACGAATCCATACCTTTGCACTGTCGACAGGTGACTGGACAATAAAATTGCATTTTCTTTTTCTCAATTTCACACAATTTCATTTTCTTTAGGTTGTAACAGTTTGCGTAAACTAAATCTTCTGAGTCTTTGCATTGCGGACGTAAATCGATTTCTAGAGAGTAGGGAAGAAGAAAAATCAAGTTTAAAATCAAGTCTCAACTCATCACCGCGCGGCACTCGCCTTTTTTTGTGGTTGAAATTCCTTAGAAAAGAAAAAAAGCGCTGCGCTAAAACCGAAAGTTGACAACTGTCACGTTATTTTCTACCAATCGAATGGCTAGATTTATTTCTAAGCCAAGTTCAGTTTGTTTATAACCAAAGATGGGATGTTTCCACAGAAAAATTACGTAATATCATGATTTTTTAAATATTTGAGTTATAACGTTGATAAACGACGAGGCAGCATTGTTTCAACATTGTTTCAACGTCCAAATAACGTTCTAATCCGACGTTGATGAAACAACCTTATTGGACGTTGAAACAATGTTCCCTGTCTGTTGGGATGGAGTGAAAAAAAAATTACCAAAAATGCTCCAATTGGAAACATAAAACCTTCCGAGTAAAGGAGAAGTTTGGGTACCAGAGTATTATAATTATTTCGACATCGTAATTCACTTGAATCCATGTTTTTTTCTTGTCAAAGGCAATTTTGGCATTAGTTCAATCCCAAAATATTTCAAGAATTCAAAGTGATGTACACAAACCATCTTAGGATTAAATCTGAACTATGGTAATGGGTTCAAAATCAATCTGTCCAAAATTTCTATTTATTTATAAAACGTCAAGCCTAAGTTCGTAATGAGCTATACTATTACCATAATAGCCATGATGCGACGATGGCCAAGTGCTTAGAGTATTCGCCTCCCGTTTGCAAGGTTGTGGGTTCAACCCAAAGCCCAAGGAGTGGCACCCTCTCCTACCTGTGGGTTAAAGGCCGAAAAGAGAGCCTTCGGGTCGACCTCAACTGGGGCCGCAAACTTACTTACTACTATCATCACATAAACGGATGCAGAAGGTACTCAAATTTTCGACGGAAAGAGTCGACTTCCAGATAAAATGCCAAAACGTTATGAGTAAAAGCAACCTTCTCCATCAAATAATTTTGAGATCCTTCATTATCCACCACTGCCATCAAAGCTTAGAAAATGTGGGTTTGGGAAGTTTTGATTGATATCACTGCGCACGCGTAACGAAATTCTTCTAAATAGAGCCTGGTCAGTAAATTCCAAATAGATTCCTGGTCAGTAAATTCCAAATAGATTTCTGGTCAGTAAATTCCACAATAAACAATAAAATAGGCACATCGAATAATACGTATACAAACGGTAATTAAATTACATATTGCCCCGGGTAATTAAAGGGAGCAGAACATTTTATCGCAAAAAGAAAAACGCATCCATAAAAAGACACAGATAGCCTGTGACTCATCAGTGAAAATAGATTGTGCAACGCCCCTTTGGCGAGCGTTCGTTTATAGTCTTCTGATTCTGTTAAAAGATAGCGTCTTGATGGGTCTGTTGCTTTATTTTTATGTCAAAAATCATCCTTATCAATACTTAAAAGAATGACCATAATAGGAAAATTGAGTTTTGTTGAGAGGACTAGACTAGAAGTCTGCCTTAATTTAGAGTATTAGTCTAGTCTAATTTGGCCATTAAAATACTTGAAGCAAAGCCTCGCCAAAAAAAACAGATCTTTTTAAGACTCTTAAGTGATTTACTAGAAATTTAAAGACAATTTGCCGGTTTAAAAGGCAGTCTGACTGCCGAATCAAAAATATGCAAAACGTTTGCAGTAACGCATGTTACTACGTCAGTTAATCGTTTAGATTTTATAATCTCAAAAACGAAGGCCAGAAAATTTACATTGCTTTGGCTTCACAGATAGTATCAAACTTTGGAATGAAAGAAACAGCAAGCTTGCCTTTCAATGGATTTATTATATACGAGCCATTCAACGTTTTTGTTGTGCTTTGCTGACTCGACATATAAGTCTTTTAACTCGACAAACTGGCTTTGATCAGTGTGCAAGTTGTATGCTAATTACCCAACAGATACATGACGTTTTTTCAGCGTCGTTTCAACGTCCTGCTGGGTAATAATACAAAATCAAAGACTAAAATATTCGGGGAGTGTTGGAAAGAATTCAAATTACCACAAACTTAACAGGATGAAAGAAATTACATAAAGCCTTAAATGGAAGAGTTTATTTCCGACATTTTGTGAGTCATTTAAATAACAAGCTATTTTCCGTTGTTGTTCTTGGTTGCTTGGACAAAACATCAAGCTCCTAGCAGACACGTGGCGTTTTTCAAGGTCCGTTCAAAGTCCAAATATAACGTTCTAACGTTAGAAACACGTTGTTCTGACGTTGACAAACGTCGCCTGCTGGGCTATGTTAAGCTATATTCTCCTTATGTTGGAGTGGGGAAATAAAGCAAGTATACTTTTCAATATAGTCCACAGCGAGACGGTTGTCAAAACGCTTTAGTCACAAGACACTAAACGCCGTATACATTTTCAAAAGCAATTTATAAACTAAAGGATTTTTTTAAAAAGACGTTTTGTATTTAAAAGACCGGATTAAGAACGGATAAACTAAAAGCAAAGGAAATGGAGGTGGGGTGCATGCAACACTCATAGCGACTCAAAATGACGGAATGATGAAAGGTATCATATGGGCATCATATAATTAAATTCACTGTTTCATTACTAATAAATCTTACAAACCTAAGTCCGAAGCACATAAAATGCTTCGCGTCTTACTATGGTCTCTACCACTGATCTGTATAATACACTGGATCGGGCTTCTCTTTATGGCAAAAATCCGCCATGTCGTTTCCGATTTCTGCAGGGTTTGCTCTGCTAAAAACGGAAATAACATGGCTGACTTGTTGTCAAAACCGGCCTCACTTTCAAAACAGTGAAAGCCCGATCCAGTGGATTAAGATGCAGATCAGTGGTCTCTACTCGCCAATTTTGTGGTTGAAATTATATAGAAAAGATTACGTCATCGGAAGAAAAGCGCCGCGTTGTTCTACTTGTCTGTACGACGGGTACCTGATAATATACGGAAAGTTCAAAGTTCATTTCCGTAGAGGGTCTGTTCCCTTTCACAATACATCTAGTTTGAGTTTTTTTTTCAAACTAAACACGGCGAAGTAATTGACGTGTGGCACCCCAGCGGACCAAAATAGCACTTCCCTTGAAGATCTTATTTTCGCGGAAAATTATCGGCAAAACGGACAAGAAACGACCAACTAACACGTGGGATACTCTGGGTGCAGATTATCTGATTCCAGATATTGTGTGTAGTGAGCTTTGAAACATTTTTAAAATCAGGTCAAAATCTCAAGTATGAAAAACTTGGACAGTTTCCAATAAATAAATAATGAATCCGTACCCAACAGACACAGAACGCTGTTTTAACGTCCAAAGATAGCGCCGTTTCAAAGTCACAAAGTTATTTGGACGTTAAAAAAACAATGAAATAACGTTGTGTGCCTGCTTGGTAAAGCCGAATCAAAATGAATGAACTGAAATACTATTAAATTCTCTGGAATCTCATTGTTAATCTATCTTTACTGTTCCCCATTATCCAAAAAACCGCAAAAAAACCGCACTTAAATGTTCCGACATTGAAGCGCTTTACCACTTAACGGAAATACCGTTAATTTAGCGGTCAGTTCTCGTTAACATTCAGGACGATCGGATACAGAGGTACACTATAACCGACGAAGGAGAGTGCACTAATCATAATAATCCCTTATATGGAAATTAACTAACCTCCATGAAAAAGAGAACCTACCTCCTGTATCTAACCCCGGCATTCCGATAGCTTACTTATTTACTTCTTTGCGGTTTTTGCAGTTTTCTTTTGGAGAGGAAGAGTAATTTCAACGGTTACTGAATAACAAATTAAACTATTTTCTTTAACAAAATGGATGAGAATTGATGGCTAAATTGATTTATGATTATTCCTGTGCCAGCAAGCCAAAAAGAAATTCGAAAAACTAAGCTCGATGTATCCCGTGCAATTATACTGATGCAAAGGAGATCTCTAGTTGATCTTAAGCCTTATAGTAGACGTCTTGAGATGCACTTGTGTTCTGCCCCACCAGACAAATAACGTTGAAATAACGTCCAAACAATGTTGTTTCAAGGGTAGAACGTCGTCGGTGTGCCTGCTTGGAAACGGTAGTTTTACCACAGCCTTTTGGCTATAATTCGAGACCACCTTAAACCGAAAGAGTTATAAAAAGAGCTTTCTAACAGTACCAAAATCTTTGTCTATCTCCCATGCTACTTAGCCCTGACGGTGGCGGTGGCAGTGGCGGTGCTGATTTGAAGTTTGTATTTTCTGTAGAAAATTGAAGTGAAAAAAGTGGAAAGTGTTTATTTTTTCAAAACCATTGCATCCTCTTTGTCTTGTTGGTCGGCTTAATATGAAAGCAAATATCTAGGCAAATTCAACCTTGTGGAATTTTAAACTCTTTCAAGAAACATTTAGGCTAGGTGTCATCATGAAGCGTTGGTCTAATCCTCTCGCTCGACTGAATCGTTCCAGTCCTACTACTGGACTTTTCAAGAATTGAAATCACGAATTCTCGTAAAATTTAATTCTCTTATTCGACTCCCCATATCCTTTATTCGAAATGAATTCGTTTTTGATCAAAAGAAAAGTCACCGTCAAATTTTCTTAAAATTACGAAAAACATTACGAATTTCACTCAGAAAAGGCAAAAAAAAGTGAGAACAAAAACAAGAAAACGACCCTCATACCATTAGTGGACGAATCAACTTTGACAGAAGACATTTGCTGCACCATAATGGTTGCCAAAATCATAATCAACATCTTGAACCGTTTGTTGTTTGTTGTTGGGTAATATTAAGTCTTCAGTATATTATATTCAAAGTTTTAGATTGCTACCAATAATCTCCAGGTATTTTATCGATTATATTATATTTTAAGTTCATCAACAATACACAAAAACCCGTGATGAAAATAAACCAAAAGCACCCACCGAAAATCAACAACTTTTCCAAAAAAATAATTGTTTCTGCGAAAGAACTTTCAGTCCCAAAACAAATCTTGACTTGTTTACCAAGTTGGTCAATCGCCAATAAGAGTCTGAAACGAAATGAGAGTGGACAAATAAAATGTATGTTATCAAATAAAAACAAGAGATTATGGATTTAAGAAAATCTAGCTTTAAAAAATAATAACCTCTTTGGCGTTTTTTATCATCATCTAGTCATATGCGTGGGTTGAAACAACACGCTAAAAAATCCAAAGAATTTTCACGAAAAAAAACAGAATAACATAATGATGAACGCTATGCCACACCAATAATGCGAATAATCCACGAAAAAGAATTTTGCGAATTTTTCTGCGTGGCGCGGCGTTTCCGCTGTGATTAGTAATCAACAATAGTGAATCATCGAGTGTCCTACTGCGCATGCTTAAAATACGATGACATCATTACTTGCGTTTTTATATTATTAAAAGGATTTGAAAATTTTCAGCATATATAAAACCGTTAATATGTAGAAACCAGGATAGGATGAAACTAACAAAAAGTAAGTAAGTGATAATGTCCTGGTTTCTACATGGAAGTGATTTTTACTGACAATCAATCAATTAGTTCACAGTATCCAGTGTAAATTGCGTAATAAAACAACGGCCAAATAATTCCCAGAGTAGAAATTATACGTCATGATATCCATTACGTAATCTTTTATGGAACGGGTGTTTCGTCACTAGTTTGGAATTGTTTTTACAATAACCGACTCTTCGGGAAGTTCCCGTTCCCAGTATAAACACAGAACGTCTTTTTGACGTCCAAACAACGTCTTTCAGTGTCAAAAAACGTCACATGGACGTCAAACTGATGTCTCGTGTTAACTGGGTTAAGGGCTCTGACCATAGTGAAAAATCAGTTTCGGAATTTCTTGACGTATTTAGCAACAGACTGCTTTTGAAAAATATTTTTTAATTAATTATATCATGAGTAATTAAGCAATCAATGAAGTATGGATCTTAAACAGTGACAAAGACGTTAATCATGTACTTTTCACAAAAATGCTTAATCTCGATGGGGGAAAGAGCTTTTTCCGTTGGATCTTTTCTAAAGTACTCACAAATAGTTGTGTTACTTAGACTTTTGCGGATAATTTTTCTCTTCCAATGCGTGAAAAGTTATGAGTGAAATTTATGAGTGAAAAACTGACAAAAAACCACTTTTTTCAAGATTTTGAGACAAAGAAGCTGTTACAAAAGTTTTCCTCAAATCTACTTTTAGTTCAAAAGTAGACACGTTTCACCGAGAATAAGGTCCTCAAAGTTGAAACATTCTCCGCAAAAGTCTTCAATTTCTTCTTCATCAATTTTTTTAGATGTAGAAATGATTGGCCTAACAGAAAATATATAACACAATATACTTTAATGGCCTGTATAACGTTCAAATGAACATATAATGCATCACAAATTACGAAAATTCACTATGGTCAGAGCCCTTAATAATGGATGTCATGAATCCATCAAAATCTATTAAATTCTCAAGAAAACCGAATCCACTTCCTAACATAACATCACACACACTGTACATCATTCTTTATTGAGCTACCAAAGTGTCAACAACCCAACCCAAATTATTTCGATATCACAAAATTTTGCTATCTGCCAAATCAAAAACTTCAAAAACGGTATATGACGCAGCTTTCAAGAAAAAGCACACACAAAAAATGGTTCAGTAATCGAAGGTAATTTGTACGTGCTTATAGTATACGATATGAATCAAAACGCAAAATCATTACCCAATTAACCAAAACAAGCATCAAGATAAAAATGCAGTCGATTCTCAAGGATTAAAATAAATAATAATTAAAAAAAAAAACGATTTTAGTTTGCCTTAAAAAAACAACAACAACCGACCTAACTTTAATTTACACTATTCGTAATTAAAAAAATTAAAGGGTTATTTGTTAAATGATGAATTTAATGAACTATAACGAGTATCTTTTGTTCTTTTTTTATCGAACTTTTTAATGACGGATCATCAAATGTTTAACGTGTTTTGAATTCTATTCCCGGGCACTCTTCATATTAATAGAACGCAGTCATTCCATAGCCAGCGGCTACCATGTTTGTTTATCCGATTCCATGAAGCCCGACATAAAAAGATTACGAAATGCATGATGGTCATTACCAAATATCTCGCTGTCACTGACTGATCAAATTCAATCGAGTGCAACAATAACTGACGTAAAAAAATGTGTTTTCATTTAAAATTAAAAACTCGAAACTTCGTCATCTTTCAGACGTATGTATATTGACAATATACTGCAACGTTTTTCCACATTGTTTCAACGTCAAAATAACGATCTGACGTTAGAACAACATTGTTTGGACGTCAAAACAACATTCCGTTCCTGCTGAGATTCATAATGCTTGCATTTCAACATGGTCGTACAAACTATCATTAGCACACTGTGACCGAAGAAGCCTTTGAATGTTCTTAACTTTTCTGACTAAATCTAGTCTTAAAATGTTCTTAAAAATGTGTTCTTAATTCTACTAAAAAGGAACTATTTTGGCTACTTTAAAGGCACAAATTTCTTAAAGAAACCTTACTCAGAAGGCTTAAAATGTTCTTAACATATTCTTAACATTTAAAATGCAGCTAAAAATGTTAAGAACAATTTCAAGCCTTTGATTTCAAAATAAGTTAACATATTTTTCTTGATAAAACTTCAAACGAACATTTTCGCAACTAAATCAAAGCTTCTGGAACATTCCTAGTAAGCGAATAAGACGATGTAAAAAAAAAATTATAAACCGAAAGAACCAGATTTGTCTCAATTTTCGAATGAAATACTAGAAAACCAAAGCCAACTTTTCCTTCCCCTCCTTAAATTCAAAACCACACCATTATAAGAAGCAGCCAAGGCAACTGATATTTTTTTGTGTGAACTTCCAACCCCTCCATTAACTGACTTAACTCTCTCTACGATTCACAATTTAGACTAACCGTTTGGAGTTTTTTGCAAGACTTCATACGAGAGGTGCATACAGCTTTGTATTTTTTAGGTATGCCCATCAGGCATACAAGAATTTTCTGTTCAACGTTGTCTCAACGTCTTTACAATGTTTGAAACAACGCTGAACAAACGTCTTGTATCTGCTGGGATGAGAGTTTAGTATTGTTTCACAAGCAAAGTCCATTAATTTCAGTTTTGTCGAGTTAAGTGCCTTAAACCTTCATTTAAACTTCTTCTTTATTATGATCAAAAGAAATTTATCAAAAGATTTATCTGTATTCAAAAAAGCGTTTCAGGGTTAGATGCATGAGGTATCTTAAAACTTATCTAAGGAGAGTATAAAGTTTCCATATAAGGTAATTGGATAATTAATGCATCCTCCTTCATCGCATATAGGTATAGCCTACCTCTGCATTCACAAAAAGCGTTTGATAAATACTAAAGCAGGCATTGTGAGTGGGGCTTAAGATACCTTAATTCAGGGGAGGGCCAGTATATTCAAATACCTTTCGACCACATACCGATCAGGTATCTATGCGGTTTCAAAGGATTTATGTTCCGCTTTTTAAAAAGCTGTTTCCAGTATCTTTTATTTAATTGAAAACTTAGCTCTAATTACGTTTACATTACAAATTGATTGAGTAGTCGTATATTTATATTTGTTTTTTTTTGCCGGACATTCCTTCGTACTTCGTAAACTAAATCATGTTTATGTTCGCAAAGACAACTTAATTATTAGAACAAGATATATTATTTATGTAATTCTAAAACTTTGGCACCTGAGATCTGATCTCACCTAGAGAAAGCTTTGAGGTAACAATAAATTGTACAAAAATGAAAACAATTTTCGAAACGAATTTCTTTTTCGGTTGGCACATATAATAAGCTAATTATCAAGCTTTTTCAAAATCCTAGTTAATCACTCTTTAAGCCGAAGAATTAAGCAGGTCTTTATTTGAAGGATTAAGATAAAGTTCCGTGTGTGCAACAACAAGACATTGAAAAACATTGGAGAGCGCACTTCTAAAATTTAATTTGTTTCCCCTACTGAACCTCAAGAAAATATCTATGGTAGAACCAGAAATGAAGACCAAAAATGGAGACCAAAACCCCGGCGGGGGCACAGACCTTGACGGCCGATGGGGACCACGGTGCCACTCAGAGGTTGAAAAATGGACCCTTTCCCCAATAGACCTTTTCATAAACTACGTCACGACCAACGACTGCCTCTCAACCTCAACCTCAAAAAATACATATGGTAGAACCAAAAATTAAGACCAAAACGCCAAATCAACTCGGGCAACTTATATGGTCCAAATAACTGTAATTTTTACCATAAGCTTTAGCGACCATTTTAGCCGGTGGAAAAATGCTAAAGAAAACTGAATAATAAGACCAACTGAAGTTTTGTCGGCCAGTTGCCACCTAATTGTTTTTTGAGTGAAAATTGAGAAATTTGGCTAATATGTAGAAATGAAACACGAGTTATTTGAAGCCGCACTACTGGGAAGTTTGCCCTCAAGTAAGTCAGAGCCGTACAGCATCATGCACGTACATTTTTATTTTTAGGCACGTTTTTCACATTTTTGTGACATATCAATAACAAATTTGAAGTCAATCAGTGAGATAGCGCCTTTTTAATCAATATTATCTCAAGATTATTCTATTAATATGTTTTTATTGTCAACTTGAAAAAATATAAGCGATCTGATTGGCTAAGAGAGAAACCATAAATCCGATATTTCATATTTTTACAAGTAAGATTACGAGAACGCGTTCAACAAACGAGCCTACGCAGGCCCGGAAAATATGACGAAAAATCAAAACTCGAAAAATATATCCCATATTGTACTCGGTATCGTGCGATAACAAGTACTTATCAGGGTACTAAGAGATTACTGAAATTACACATCATAAATTCTGTTTATTTATAGTACGCAGATGAGAGCTGATATAACTAAAATAGATTAGAGTGCCTTAGTTTAGATGATAATAAGCAAAAAATGAGTCATTAAATGCCAATTAATTGCTTGAAAATAACGAAGAAAAAGACTTCGCCTCGCGAAAAGCTCATTTTTTTAAAATCATTTTTAACCCATCAAGTAGTTCTTGGCACCTTATGACAACATCTAGATCGGTGGCAAACGCAACTATCCCATCAGGTATGGAACATCGTTTTAACGTCCAAGCAACGTTGCTTTCAACGCCAATACATTTACTTAGACGTTGAAAGAATGTTGGAATAACGTTGCGTGTGTCTGCTATCCTTCAATTTTCACTTCTCTTAAAAAAAAGATTCCCGGAAATTACCCAGACCGGAAAATCCCCCGACAGACACTTTCTTGAAAGGATAAATCCTCAACCAGATTCTTTTCGGACTTTTTTTTCCTAACAAAACTGATCAAAGTTCAAAGGAGTTATTTGTGGTGAAAAGTAGTATAGATTTCCCAATTGGGGCTTCTATACGCACATAAATTCAAATAGCATAAATACGATTTTTATAAGAAAATTAAAATTCGAAGAAGTCTTCTAATGTTCTTGGCTTTTCTGGTTTCAAGCTTTAAAATGTTCTTAAAATGTTCTTGACTAAGTCTTTCCATTCATGTGTACATAAAAATTCTTATATCTATACTTTTGATTCTCCAAGGTATGTCATCACTAGCTCTCTTCTGACAATGTTACGTCATCGCGAGTTATCGATGAAAAGATCAAAAGCTTCAAAAATGGATTCCGAAGGTGATGACATACCTTAACGTGATCTTCATTTTTTTACCTCGAAGCCTTATGTTCTTATACACCTTGTTCTTATAAAAAACGTGTATTGCGCTTTTCCAGAAAAATCCCCTTTTTAAGACCAAAGATATCCGGGCATAGGGGCTAAAAGTTTTCAATATCCTTGGCTATCTAGGGTAGGGTAAGAATTTGAAGACCAAGGACGCTGAAACAAGTCAGAACCACACCAATATCAGACTGAAAAATAATCAATTGTCTTCTTCTAACTGTTGTTCTCTTGAGGCAGATTTCACTGGAAATATTTTCACACCAAATCACATACCATTCCAACTGTCTTCTGACCTTGAACTAAACTTATTACACGTAATAATTCATCTTCCAATTTGAGACCACGCTGTTCTTTAGTACAAAAGTCTCTAAAAATCGCTTGAATAAAAGAGACAAATTTTTGACTCCATGCTTCGTTCTCCAAACTCGTTTAAGAGACTTTACTACGGAAAACTTGAGTGGTCTCAAATTGGCAGGTCTACAACCTCTAACATTATCGTGTTCAACAACGTGTGACTTCTTAAACATCAATTTGATTTAAACAGTGCATTTAAATCTCATGTAAAAACATTCGGCTAAATTAAGGCGCAAAGAAAGTACACGTTTTTTTTATTAGAACATAGTTTATAAGAACATCGAGCCTCAGATTTTGTGGTAAATTTAAACAAAAACTATAAAGAACTCACAATTTGAGCATGGAAATTAACCTAATGAAAACTTGGACCAAGGGAAGCATTTTCGGCATATATTTGAGGGTGGGATAAGTGGGAAATTTGAAAAAAATGTGGATCAAAGTTAAGAACATCTGAGCCTCAACCAAAATTTTGATGTTCTTATAAAATACAAGTGTATAATTTTTGTTTCGAAAACAAAAACGAAAAGCTGAAAACAGGACCAATGGAGAGCAGTTAAGTCATTTTAAGGGGCCAAAAAATGGAGTAGAAACTAAACGATGAAGGTTAATGAACTTTCTTTTTAGAAAAGATGTTTGTTTTTGTGCAGAACTTTTCTTCCCGTGCAACGAAAACAAACACATAGATTACTGAAAACTGAAAAAATATTTAGGAAATAAATATTTTTTATCCCCACCTTTTTTAAACATGAAAGCCGTTCCAGTGATACTTAAAGAGTTCAGCAGGTAAGGAACGCTGTTTTGACGTTAAAACAATGTTGAAAAACGTTGTCTGTCTGCTGGTAGAACGAACAAGAAATGGTTTCTACTGTTACTCTCGAGAGTTAGTTAAGTGAGCCTTTTTCGAAATCGAATGTGAATATGTACCTTAAAATTGACTGGAGATTCGGTTAATCATTTTCTATTCCACCAGTCAGAAAATCTATCCAAAAACGTGTCCTCGCATTTATAAGAATGTGAAACATTCATAAATTCCAATGGTGTGAAAGCAACTAACTTTCGATAGACCAATTGTTGTATGAAAGGAAAATTTTTATCACAAATTCTCTGCAATTACCGTAGATACATGACCCTAACTCCGTCACCCCACCCCCCTAATTCGGACACGCCCACAGTATTAAAAAAAATCGTCATTACCACGAACATCGACCCGTAGCGGGCCGTCCGACCAGACCAATTATTTTTCATATTACTATGGTGTCACCATAAACTTACAAAAGGGTTATGTTAATTCTTTTTATACCGTCACCAAAAACAAAATTTTAGGATTTTCAAAACTGACAAAACGAGATCTAGGCTGCAAGGCGTTTTCTTCCTAATGAAAAGACATGAAACTGTCATTTCTTCTCCATTTAAAAGTAAAGTGCATCAACTTTGAAGAAAATACAGTTTCAAGGCAAACATAGTCTTCTATCGGCTGATGTCAGGTGGAGAACACGTGGTTCCAATATAAAAGAGTTTAGCTGGGGCAGTAAAAAAGATTGGAGCAAATACTTTGCTCAGGTTAACTCCAATCAGCGTAATTTACACACCCGCCACCCTGTGGCGGTTCGCACATCCTGATTCCGCCAGCCTTGCATTATCCCGCCTAAAGCTCGGTCCCAGTCTTCGCGGCTCTCGCACACACACTTTAAATTCACTGAGTCATTTGGATCAACCTCTTGCCACTCAACACAGCCGTTTTACCAAGAACTTTGAATATCGACATGGCATCATCATCTGCAAATACTACAACTACCTATGGTTTAATCAAGGACCCCGAACACTAATGCATTACCAACTCAATTTCTTTT
>JAUJPO010126211.1:0-36010 GCA_032270745.1 Tiaropsis multicirrata | reverse complement strand
TATAAGTTTTATTACGAAATATTAAAAGGTCCCCAATTTAAAATGTTGATAACCCCCCGGGGTTGATAATTTTATGATACTTTTTGGTTTGGTTGATGATAAAAGTCACAATAAGTTCGATAATTTTAGTAAATTATGAAATACAGGGAAAAAGAAAATCAAGGTCTAACTTCCTTCTTTTATTTTGCGATAAGAAATTCAAGAGGGGAATTTTGATGATAATCTTAGGACAATTGCAGCGCAGATGTTTTCTTCTTCATTGCTTTCCCTTTCCGCTGTTTTTTTTCTTTTCATCTTCAAATTCCTCACTGTGATGAAGGCGAAAAATTTCCCTTAGCAAGCAAGCATTTTCTCTTCATCACAAAATTCGAACCAATTTTCACACCTTTTAAACGGAACAAAAAAGAAACAAAAAGCCTCACTTTCTCTGGTTTAAAAATTTCGATCTTTTTACGATAGTACGATGGCCCCCAAGGGTCAAAAGACGCACTTCTAGTTTTCACTCACTTCCAGTGAATGAATTTTATGAGAACTGAAACTGTCATGGGTCAATGGCCCAGAAGGCTTTAGTGGCACTGCGCACTTCTGAATTTTTGTTATGACCGAAAATTTCCAAGCGAGCGGCCCGCGCGATGAAATTTCCTTTTGTCTTTAAAATAGATGTCGAGTTACATGAAATGAGTTAAAAATTTGCGTTGCTCAATTTATGAGCTGAACTAACATTTTGCATAGGAATAGCTCTTGAAGAGTTGTACATCGAATTACCAGCTGTCGAGCTTTGGGACTTTATAAAATCAGAAGATAAGCCGAGTTATTCCGAGTAACTTTGATTGAAACCTATGTCTAAGTTTTAATTTTCGAGAGTTGCAAAGTATACGTCATAAGAAACAACCTGATGGAAGTTTTTTTTTGCAAATGCGAGTTTTATGAGTTTCAACTCGGACTTGTGTAACTTAATGTATAAGGACTTTTGATCAACTAGCACTCGGTTTAAGAGTTAATCCTTATTTACTAGACCAAAAGCAATCGGCTCAAGTAAAAATATAACTTCAGGGAAAATTTAAACTCGATCAACGTAGAACAACTCGACAGCTCTTATTTCGAGTAACTTGAGTTTTATTAACTCAAAATAACTTTAATTAATAGATAATTCAAAACGCGTCTTTCCTTGATTTGAAACTCGTGAAAATCTATATTTAACCCATAAGCTGAGAGTAACTCGTTAAAATTCAACTCGTTAAGTGTGACTCGGCATCTTTCTATTTATCATCATCGCATTTAGTCGCGCGGACGACCCGAAGAACACTTTCCCTCAAAAAAAAAATCGGAAGTTAGCAGTGTGTAATTTGAGCCTTCTGGGTCATTGACCCTTTAAATTTGACAGTTCCAGTTCTTATAAAAATTTATGCACATGCACTGGAAGTGTGTAAAAACTGGAACTGCGTGGTGAGCCTTATGGGCCATCGTACGATAGCTATCCGCATGGTCACACTTTGCGGATGGAAATCAAATCTTTAAAAAAAAATAATAATAGTTAAAAGAAATTGTATCAAGAAGAAAAGGAAGAACAAGCTTCTTGCTTATCCATAATTTTATCAGGGTTCGCTATTAGTTTTATAGCGCGGTTTCGTTAAACGAGATAAATGGATCGAGGACGGTGAATAGCGAAATCAAGAACGCTCGATTGACTGTTTGAACGTTCTTGTTTACATCTCACTGTCGTCCCCCGATTTATCTCGCTTAATGTAACCTCGCTTATGTGTAACCGACAACTGCGGAAAAGCTCTTTCTGATTAGTTAATTAGTTGAAACATCGTGTATATGGATTAAACTCATCACATAAACCGTGTGTTTTCACGTTTTTACAGATAAACTGCAGACCAAAATGACTTTTGATGTCGTGTGAGAAAAAGTCGATAAAATGGTTCATCATATCTAGCCTAGACACTAATGAATTCGAATAGAAAAACATGTTCAGGCAAGCTGTTAGATTTCCCCTTTCAAATTTCGTTTTTTTTTTATGAGAAGAATCTTTGACATTTGAAAGGGACTTAGGAAGTAAAAACGTTTGAACGTAAATAAGTATGGACATTATTTGATTGCTTGAACTTGAAGCTGGCTTGAAGAGGTCAAATACCACAACATTTCTGCATTACAGACTCAAAATTAGGGAAGTATTTAGGCACTAATACACTGCTGTCTCTGTGTCCAGTGGATAGATACTAAAACTTCAATTGGGTGAAGATTTAAACTTTTATACCCTTGGGTCAAATGACAATTTTTCCATTTGGGATCATAAAAATCTATTGTTTTTTCGTCTTATCTTTTACTGGCGAGATAGCTTTTTATATGCCACAGTTTTTTTTACACCGAGGAAACCTCCAATCTTCTAACACGGACAAAAAAGCCTTTTTAGAGACTCAACAGTTGGGTAGATCCCAGTGGGTCACAGATTAGAGTGAGCAAGTCATTTAAAGTATAGGAGCCATAGAACTGACATCCTCTAGATTTCTAATGGACTTTGGCTATTCTATCGTGTGATCTTTCGACCAAAAACTGATACATATTGAGAAGTAAGATTTTACACCCCTGTCTCAGTGACCCGGTAGAAGTGTTTTTGTGGGGTATCAAATTTAGGGACAGTTTTTGGACCTGTTTTATTGGAGTGTAATTATTGCCCGAGATGATTAATTAAAACATGGAAATCAAATCACAGTGTTTACTCATCTTATGCATGGAGAACAATAAGTAACCAGCATAGGCGTCCCTATCAATAAAAAGGGGCGTTGTAAGGGCGGTATAAGGTTCGCTGTGAAAAAGCTGCATAGAATTAGAAAGAGTAAAATAAATTGAATTATTTTTGAAAAAGCAGATTGAAATAAGAAGGCTTTAGGTGGAAGATTAAAATGATCTTAAAATAGATTTTCATTGGTTATGAATGGTGATAGAAAAAGGTCGTACAAAGAATGGAGGTCGCTACAACAATAATTTGCAATTTATCAATCGCTTTCATACGAACTGTTTTTTATCTGAATGCTGATTGAACATGAAAGCAAAACAAACCCACGATGGTTAAAAGGTGTTTTTTTTTTGTTGATGAATGATCATAGTTAGGACAAGAACGCCAGTTGAAAAACATTCTCATAAGAAGACGTCCCGCTGTTCCAAGGAATAACAATTGAATGAGATAGTTGGCAAGGAAAGAAGTCCTTGGAAAGTGATGAAACAGAACGAGAAGGACTAGCTTTGTTTCCATTTAGTTTCATCTTTCAGGAAGATCCTGGAATAGAAAATAAAGGACTGTATATTTCCTATTTCTTCAAATTTACTTTTTACGACACAAGTCTGAACTTTTCATTCCTTTCTTAAGACCTTATGATGCTTTTCATTCATTGCTGAGGACTTTAAAGAACCAAGGAAGGAAGGTTGAACGTGCCCGTGTTTTTCTTAGCATCACAAAATAAATTTAATCGGCTTTAGCTGTTACAAAATTGTTTGCAACTCGGACAAAAGGTTGTAGACTTTTTTTAAATAGCAGAAAATCACCAAAAATACAGTATAACTGCCCTCTTAACCCCACTCAATACTTTTAAAAGTGGTCTGTCGGCATATGGTAATAGTAGCTGACCTTATATATTTGCATCAACCTTGAAGCAAGGAGCACATTTACAAAAGTCTACAGACCTTTTGTCCAATCTTGTGTTTGACCTAGACTAGAGTTCGTCGGATTAAAAGATGATTTTTTTATTGTGTTTGATTTGAATCAAAGTTTGAGGTTGGCAATAAAAAATAACTGTATTTCTCAATCTCTTCTTTCTTTCATAAAATAATGACCTCCTATTGGGATAGGGTTTGATTCGTGGTTGGAATCCCTTAACAACCGTTTCTCCATAGCAACAGAAAGAAAATGATCATTGAATGCGTTTCATCCAAAAAATAAAACGAATCAAAAATATAGCAGGAAAGTATTTTCATGAACACTGCCCCTCAACTAGCGAATGTGGGGTTAAAAGTCGCAAGGGATTGCAAATGACGTAAATTGAGTTACAGTATCATACATAGTTAGATAGTTTAGTTAGTTTAGTTAGCGCACGTAATTCAATTTTGTTTGTCAGGGGGCTCTGAAGCTGAATAACATATTTTTTCATTCTTTTTTAGTAGAAGAAAACAATTAAAAGTTAAACTTATTTGGAGAGTATCCGCAACTACGAATGAGAAGGGAAGAAGCCCTTTATTCGGAAAAAAGTGAAAAATGGTAAGTGAAGAACCCACAAAATAATTTTCTTTATTAAAACATTGCTCATTTTCTTTGCTTCTAACTCTCTCAGATATATCCTGTCCTACCCACACAAGACAAAATAGAGAGTATTAAAAGTGAACGGAGTGGGAGGAAAAGTCTATTTCAGGACCAAAATCCATTTTACTGACTTTTGTTGTTTCAAAAGTTTTAAATTGGTTTGAGAGATATACCCTTTTCAGTTGAAGAAGGATTTTTTTTATCCTTTTTTATACAGGATGAATATTTTTAGGGTTTCTTTTACCGTGCAAAATATTGTTTTTTACCTTCATAAACTCCACAGTTTATTTTGCCGTTTATTTTGAAAAAAATGGAAAAACTGTTTTTAACAAAATTGTTCGAGTCAAAAATAATTTTGAGAATTTCAAAATTCAAATGATGTTCCTGTCATTGTTTTTTCAGAATGCATCCTTCATTTTAAGGTTTCTGCTCATTGTTTTTTAAAGTCTCGTCCAGGGAATCTTTTGCAACATCTTGGCTAATTTTGTGGCTGAAATAATTGACCAATGACGTTAGTAAAAGTAATAAAAATATCTTTCCTTCCGCTCGCAGTGCATACACAACGAAAGCGTTCAGTCAGGCCATGCCATGGAGGTAAAAATCGTAAAAGAAGGTTTACTTAAAAATTACATTATGATACCGGAGGGGGATTTAACCCTTTCCACGCCGAGCCCTTTTTGAATACAGTTTAACTCCTATCATTCGAAAACTCATACAGTTTTAACACAATCTTCGTCCCCATCCGACTTATAGCGCTCTTAGATTTAGTTTTTATTTTGAATTTGCTGTTCAGATTTTTAATTGATTGTGCAAAATTTCATCTTCAATCAAATATCTTTGTTTCAATACAATGCCAATACTGCTGGTTCAAAAATTAAATTTTCACGGCAAAAGCAAGCACGACTCACCGGGTACGGAGAAAATTTCAGTCAAGATAATAGAATATAAAAGTTCGGCTATTTGAAAAATAAATTAAAGAATTTTACCTGTTTTAAACTGCACGCGTCGTGCCTAAAAAGCTCTGTATATAAAAAGTTAAGCCTAAAATTAGGCTTAAAGTGATACAATGCCTTGACTGAAACAATATCTCACTTAAGTGGTGGTCATATGGTATATGGGGGACGTCTTACGAAATATTACGAAATAGAATGAAAGAATAGGAAACTCAAGTGTCATTTCTGCTCTAAGTGTGTCTGTCAACTGCACAAAAAGACGAAAACATATCATCCGTATCACTCGTGCATTATTTATAAGAACATTCTTTTAGAAACAAACGAGGTACACCAAAGTGAAAGGAAACGGCAAGAACAGCAACAATGAATACCTTGTTGACGCGTTTGGCAGCATCCATCTTTGTGGCTGTTGACGTCTTAACTATAGACTTCAAAAAGGTTTAATTCAACTGTCGGTCGTGAACACAAGCCTCAAAGATGAAAACTTGCTTAAATTTCAAAAGATCAGTATATAACTCATCATCTTAACTTATCTCGTCCTTAAAAAGACCAATTGGTGATTAAGTTAGCTTCGTCAGTATAATGGATATAATTACATTATTATCATAATTAAACTCATGATTCAACCTAATAGTACAAAGAACATACTGATGTCAGCATATTTCGTTATTGTTATTGTTGTTATACTCTAATTTTTACTAAGGCCTTTAATGCTGACATATAATTCATCTTTCAATTTGATATATTGATACATATAATTCATCAATCCAACTCGTTCTTTAGTACAAAAGTCTCTAAAGATCGCTTGCATAAAAAATGCTACGTTCTCCAAACTCGTTTAAGAGACTTTACTACGAAAAACTTGAGTTGTCTCAAGCAAATTGGCAGATTCACAACCTCTGCGAATAAGCATATCCAGAGGCCTCGGAAATTTTGATTTTACACACATGTGACATTTGATCAATATAAAAGCAAGTCGAAAATATTTGCTAATATGTGCTTAGAAGATCATGGCCTTAAAAATTATTACAATAAAAGATAGGGGGAGGGATTGCCCAATATACAGATAGTGACATTAAGAATCACACTGTGAGAAATATAAGAATTTCTGTTCGTATTATGAAATAGAAAGATCATTTTTTTCAGTTCACTCTCTTAAAAAGGTTGATCATTTATTTAGTGAATGGGAAAGCCGATAAAAAGGGTCTTTTCTCTGTCCGTATAGCGAGTTGATGATAAAAATAAAAACAAACACTTCTAATCTATGCCGAGACGTGACCTTTTTAGGAAAGAAACGCGTAATAGAAATCGATAATAGCCAAGCGAACGACGTCATATAATATATGCGTATTATCAATTAGCATATGAGGTTGCCATAGGAACATTTTCTAGAAAAACCGGTCTTCACACGGAAAATAGAATTGGTATATAAAATGTTAGCAGTTAAATTTTGCTGACATCATCAAATTAGGATTTCATAAAAACAAAAGGGATATGGAAATAAAAAACCGTATCTCTAATTATAACACTTACTCATAATTTATGCAAAGTCACATCATGAATAATTAAGCTTCAGCCTACGTCACCTTTTGTTTTGTATTGGATGAATAAAGAGTGCGGAAAGAAGAGAAAGGTATAAAACTTTGAGAAAGAGTGCATGTATTTCACTTTTAAATTATTTTTTATTCCAGTTAGCTTGTAAGAGATTGAACGAAGTACAAAAAAAGCAAACAGCGGACAACAAGATGCATATTCTCGGACACTTTGTAGGAAAACAATATAACGCCATAGTGGTGAGTAAAATATTTTCTTTATCAATAAACGTTCCCGTGGTGCGCCGTGGTGTAACTCTTACTTCGATGACGAAATGGAATATGTGTTTATTTATGAAGTGTAACATTTTTGATATTGACTTAAGAGGTTTGAAAGAAAATAGCTACAAAAAGGTTACAAGTCGCTTGATATGAATCTGATAACGATCACACACGAGGCGCGACGATTGAGACATTTGATTGGTTGTTGTCCTAGGTGACCAAACAACGGATTTCAATGTAAAGAAAGATAGGATCATCATATGTAATGAGTTATTTAATCATGTTATAAAATGTCTCTATACTCAGTAATAAGAAGGATTGTTGGACACAACAACAAAGTAATCACGAATGAAAGGAGAAATAATTAAATTCATTCATTTGCTAACTCTTTTATTCATCTGGTGGATGCTTTTTAAGGATACAAGCAAGAAAAAAACTACAACAACACACAGCGGCTTTGTTGATTCGAGAATGGATCTGTTGCTTCTACCCAGAATCTTTATTAATATTGAAGAAAACTTTGAGAGTTGATTATTTTTATTATCCAAGAAAGGGGTCTGTTTTTAGAAGCAGTATTCTCTTTGTATTTTGGAACCACTTTTTTAACGGATGAACTTTATCTTGTAGAATGATCGAAATCTTTTTCTTCTTTTCTTATTTTCATATTATTAGAATTTGTCTTTCTTCTTCTTTTCTATTTACCACGAACTTTTCATTATTCATGCATATTATTTTGACAACAGAAAATCTTGGAAAGAAAACCATCTTTTGTTTTCTCAGTTGTACACCAGCTTGCAAGGATGCAGTGAACATGACAGTTGTTTCGGGCGATGGTTAAAAGTTTTTTTAAGTATAGTATTTTCAAACACAACAAAAAGGATCTTTCAAGCAGCGTAAGGGCCAAAAAAGGAGGTACTGTGGTACACATTTAGCAAACATGTTTGAGTTCGCACATTAAAATTGCGAAAATATCCTTTAATTCATTATGAAGTCATTGGTTTCCATGGTGACAAGATTAGCAACCAATTCTATGGATGGTAATCTGAACGGTTTTGATAATAATTCAATAAAATTCGATTAAGAATTTATTTTTGGTCAGCAGCTTAATGAAAAAGAATGTCAAATGATAAAAATACGATGTACGATTGAGTTTTGCAAATAAATATAGACTGTGACGGAGAACAGCCATGGGGGATATTTCTGTGTTTGTCTTTCACTCTGTGCGTGTTTCGTCTTTAAACTTACTTTTTATTAAGATGTCACGAGAAATGTCACTGGTCTGTTTTAAACGATAGTTCGATGAACAGAAGCAGGTCACATTAGTTTATTTGTCGACGGTTTGAATGAAAATAATATATCATAACTGATATCAAAATTCAAACAAAACCAAAATTTATGAAGAATGGTAACCATAGGGATTTTTGTACGAAAAGAAAAGTGCTTTTTCGTATTTCGTGTTTTCACTTGTTTGGCTGATTGATGGCAGATTTTTTTCATTCAAAATATGCGATTTGATTGCTAAGACGAAATTCTAAAGTACTAGAAAATCGCTAATAAAAGGGGGATCGATTACATGAGAAGGCTCGGTCGATCGGTCGGTCAATATCTGTACTTTAGTATATAATTTGATGTTGTTGTACTTTCACTTTTTACTCATAAAGGAATTATCTAAAAAAAACTGTTGTTTTGGTTCTTGCATTATTTTGATTTTGGAAACAAGATGTCTCACGCACCGCTATCAGAGAAAAAGAGTTACACCACGGTAAAGCTATTGTCAGAATAAATTACAAGAAAAGTATCCTACAATTTCTTGCTGGTCCTTAACAGGAAATGAAGACAACGAAAGAAAAAGAAAAAAATAAAAACATTAGTTTCTCTAAACTGATGCTTTTTTTTCCAGAAGAGAAAACATTTTCTACATGATTTTGTTTTCTTTTTCTTTCTCGATGAAAACATGACCTTACTGAAGAAGACCAATGAAAGCTTCTGATTTTATTAATCTTTCTCTTCTTTTCTTCCCCATATTTCACCTTCTAATTATTTTTTCTTGTTTTTCGTTACAGGCTCAACCTATCACACCTCAAGATATGAATGGTAAGAACCTGATTTTCAATACCACTTACATACCTCTTAAACATTGAAAGTTGAATATTCTGTTAGCTGAAAGTCATGTTTTTCCTTTGTGTGTGTGTGTGTGAAATATCCCCCATTCAAGTCAATACAAAATAGACGTAGCCTTGACAATACAATAAATATAAAAAATATTTTTTCTCTCATCAGAAATGAAGAGTGCCTTTGCTTCATTCGATAAAAACGATGATGGATTTATTTCAAAACAAGAGCTTTCTGAAGCCATGGCTTGTTTGGGACACAAAATCTCCAACGAAGAACTCGATGACATCATCAAAGCTGTTGATATTGATGGTAAGTTTGAATAGACCCTTGTACAACTAATGTTAAGGTGAATGTAGCCTTATTTAGAAGAAAAATAGACACCGAATATAGTTTGATTACGTAATCTGGCAGCTCATTAATAAAAAAATTAATGTTTAAGGATTTCCGTCAGGCAATAGATTTGTGTAACCAATTCCATTAAATCAGAAAATGAAAGAGAAGAAAAGCTTAGTAGAAAATCTATTAATAAAATAAAGGATCAAAAGAGGTGATTAAGGAGATAATGTGATCCAACCTACTCTTAATCTTCTGTAGGTAATGGATTGGTGGACTTCAAAGAATTTATCAACCTGATGGATAATAATTGCTTGGTGCAAAGCATGGATGAAGAAATGCAACATCTCTTCCAAATGATCGACAAAAACAATGATGGATTCATCACCGAGAAAGAAATCAAAACAATGTTGAAAGGATTGGGCGAGAAAGTCCGTAAGAAGGATATCCGAAAAATGATCAAAGAAGCTGATCAAAATAAAGATGGAAAGATTAGTTTTAATGGTAAGCATACTGCTGATTAAATTACTGATTATCAGTATAATTAGTTCGTTGACCACCTGTTGCCGTGCAAAATTCGATAAGCCAATTTCTTAAGCTAACCTTTTAAAACTATGTCTCTTTGCGTTCATTCCCAGCCTCGGATACAGAGGTAGAATTAATCAATGGATGTGAGTTCACTAATTTGCCCAGTTCATTCTATGGAAACTGCACGTTCGTTATAACAACAAACAAAGTATATGGAACATAAGGTTCGGGGTCAAAAAATTAAGAACATGTTAAGAACATTTGGAGGCTTTGGAGAATCAAGAGTATAGAAATAACGTTTTTTTTCATTTTTGATCAGATCATGTACACATAAATCAAAAGACTTAATTAAGGAACATTTTAAGATTCAAGGCTTGAAAACAAAAAAGTTAAGAACATTAGAAGGCTTCTTCGATATTTAATGTTCTTATGAAAAAACGTGTAATCGCTATCCTTGAATAAGATGTATCATGGATCCTGTATCCTACACTGATTCTCATCGTTTTCAACCTTATTTCTTTTACTTTTAGAATTCAAGACCATGGTTCAAAACGGCAACTACCTAATATGAGAGGAGTTTTAAAACAAAAGTCGTAGAAATGCGTCCTTGAGAGTGATCTGTCGCTCGTTCGCCCACCCGCCCGCCTGGTGTGACAAGCGAGGTTAACACAGGTGGAGAGAAGTGTCGAGGTGACTAGAGTAACAGACTGGAAAGACATTCTAATGTTTATGATTTGCTTTGGTTTTAAAAACGGAAGAGGCTATAAATATTTTGAGATATGGTAGATTAAAGAAGGACACAATCAGAGAAAAAAACAATCAAAAAAAGTAATCTCACAACGGAGAGGTGAAATCACACAAAACATTTAATAACACTTTAAAATTGTAAATAACTTGTAAATATGTTCTTGTATTTAGTAAAAACAACATGTACTGTGTAATTTTGTTGACCGAAAACAAATAGAAAACTATCTAACTTGAGTAACATTCTGACAAATTTAAAAGCAGACTATATTTTCAAGCTACCCTTAACTACACAGAAAAACTAATCGACGGTCTAAGTGTTGTTTGCAATACGGTTAACTATACTCTGTATTTAACACCCCCGTATTTATTCTAGTTTAGTCGATTTGTTTTAAACCAAATGTTTTTTAAAGGCTCGAAAAATTCAAAAATTCCAAATTTAATTCCAAATTATAACAACAACAAGGCCTTAATCCACTCTAGAAATCGAAAAAGAAAGTGTTTCCTCGTCAGGGACTCAATATTTTATCGAATTAGAAAGTTCAGTCAAATAGAGAATGTCGAATTATAACGGAGCTATTTTCTTACGACGGTCACTAGAAAAATTAGAGAGCTTGAATAACGATATGTCCATGGCTGTCCCTTGAAGTCCTCAAACACCCGGTGGAAAACTTTTTTGTCAGCGGAGATAAAGAAAATGCGGCCTTTTTCATTCCAGTACGAACGTAGTTGCTTAATTTTATCTTTTCAGGTCTTTGAGACGCGTATACTCATATTTTGGACCTATTTAAGCAAGAGGATCCACACGATGGAAAACTATTCAGATTTTTCTCGGCTTGCTAGTATTAGTTGGTTTGTCATCACGGGCCTAAATATTCAACAGAAAAGTGACTCAGGAGTGACAAATTCTTGTCAAATTTGATAAATAGTAAAAAATCAATTGACTTTAAAGAGGCTTTTCAGTGCTAAAAATAACATGTTCGAAAACCTTTTAAGGATTTTTCGCGAGCATAAAATTTCGCGAATTGCCCTATTCAGAAAGCATAAACCGTCACAAAAATCGCGAAACTTTCTGTTCGCGAAAGTTTGTACGCCTAAAAGTTCTCAAAAAAACACTCATGTTAGTGGTTGATATTATTAAGGTTTTAAGTACTTTTTTACAGAGGGTAAAAAGTCTTGCAATAAAAAAGTATCCAACATAAAGAATTAGGTGGGATGAGCTAACGTCAACAGAAAATTTCTCAACAACAACAATATCAGGATTATTTAGAAGACCTTAAAAAGTTGGTTTTTTTAGCTGAAATCAGTGAACTATAAACTATCTATCTGTATGAAGTTTCTTTATAAGAACATTAAAATTCGAAGAAGCCTTATAATGTTCTTAGCTTTTTTGGTTTCAATTATTAAAAAGTTCTTAAAATGTTCTTAATTAAGTTTTGTAATTCATGTGTATATAATCAAAAATGAAAATATGATCTTATTTCTTATTTCAATAACCTTGATTCTCCTAAGCCTCCAAATGTTCTTAAAACGTTCTTAATTTTTTGACCTCGAAGTCTTTATAAAAAACGTGTAATAAACTTTCAAGTCCTTATTTAGGCTTCATTTCGCTTATCAGATAAGATGTTTATTTGTTATTTGATATAAAAAACAGATCGTTGCAAAATTGAATCTGACAAGCAGATCAAAGGACTGATTTAGAAATAGATTTGTTAACAAATATACCTTAAAAACAACTTGACCTGACACACAGAGAGACGAGTATTTCATTTCAAGCATTGTTTTTAAGATCTTCCAGGTATGATTGGTATGAGGTATGGTTATGCAACACATTTCATAATACTTCACTTGTCAATCAAGGATCAGAGACTGGGAGTCGGATTTCATTTCATTTTGTTAATAAGAATAAGTAGAATTTATCTTTCATTAAAAATATAGTTACAATAGAATAATATTTCAAGAATATCTAAAAATTAATAAAATTATATAATTGTTCAAATAAAAATACATTTCAAATTCCTCGTCGCGTGTTCCTGTAAAAACGTCCAAAAACAAAAACTTTTTTTATACCAACTGGTTCTTTTTCAGTCTCGCAGTTTCAGTAAGGAACAAAAATTTAACTCAGGCCCTTGTTAAAAATGAAATGAAATTACAAAACAAATTATCAGAGCCAAAGAATCATTGAAAATATGACCTATAAATTTCATCACATATATCTCATTTTAAGCTTACCCAATATTTACCATAACTCTAGTTCTATCTTCAACTCTTGTCTTTTGAATGACTTTATTCTGCACCATAAATCTTAAATTTTAATAATATAAAATATTATATTTATTTAGTTAGTTATTTTATCTAAAAAGTTCCTGCAAATTATTGAATAGAAATAGAAATAGAAATTTCATCACTCTTGCAACGAGTGATATAACGTGAAGGGAGGAAAGTCGGGTGGCCAACAAACCACGCTGATTGGCTGCAATCATTAGGGCGTCGACACCCAAGTTATCAGGGCGTATCTAGCCGTTAACGAGACGACGGTCTGATGAATTCACGGCATTTGAATCAAATCGCTGTAAAAAAAGAGAAGATTGATAATCAGTGGTTTTATGATTTTTTAGCTCATATGGAGTTATTAAATACATCATTAAACTCAAAATTAAACTATAGGTGAGTCAAATTTCATATGAAATTATAAGGCTAGAACGGAATTAAAATAGATATGATTCTTACGTAAAAGATTGTATTTTAACTCTTTTTTGGCGTCAGACTGGTCTTCTTTGAAGCATTTTCATTAGGTTTTGAGATGTGTGATTTTTCAGTTTGGATGTGAACGTGTACTTCAGGTTTTTCGTCATCAAAGTCGTCCATAGGCCGTCGTGGGACGTGTGAAGAGACCAGCTGTCGTGGATCTGGTCCAGCGCTCATGTATGGAGAAAGGAGAGGCGCTTCAGGTAATTGGCGAGTCATTGGAGACTCTGTGAATTCGTGTGGTGTTTGCGTGTCGCGTAGAGCTTGAAACAACATATTGTTGGTAAAGGCAGAAGAAATTCGTGGTGGAACTTCTCGAGGTATTGGTTGTGTATTTCTGGAATAAAATGGAGCAAATGATGCAGCAGCTGGTGAGCGTGAAGCTTCAAGGGGTATTGAAGAAGGTCGCAACCTTTCTATTTGATTGTTGTATTTGAACTCAGGATGAGTTGTTGATTTCTCTTGTCGTTGAATAACTGGCTTAGCAATACTTCGTTCAATAGCTGATACTTCAGAACCTTGTTCAAACATTGGGTATTGTTGTTGAGGTACCTCTCTGAAAGGCGATGCGCGCTGTTGTGGGTGTTCGTCATATGGTGTTGCGTAAGAAGATACCATTTCTTGATACTGAGCCATTTCTCTTTGCGTTGGTTCTTGAATTTGTGACATGCTTCTCAGTTGAGGAGGTTGAACGTCTTGTTCAATGGGGGCACGTTGTGGTGAAGCTCTTGTTAGTGGAGTTGCTTCTTCCAACATTTGTGGATGAGGAGGGTAGATTGAAGGTCTACTAAACATCTGAGGTTGTGGAGGTTGAATCATCTCTTCGCCACGTGGTTGAAACATCGCTTCTGGTTGCGACATCTGTTCTGGAAACATTGAAGCAGATTCTTGTTGTGGTGACATGGCAGCTGTTTCTTGAGGTTGCCTCATTTGTTGTTCAATGCGTGGCGAAAAAGGAGCAAAGTTGGAATATCTACTTGGGAATCTTCTTGAGAAAGCCCGTTGAGGGAATTCCTCCATTGGTCTCATTTCCTGTCGATGCTGTTGTGCGACTTCCATAGGTTGTTGTAAGACGTGTCGCGTGTATCCTAGTTGTTGAATTGGCTGTTGTCGTTGTTGTGGATACATTGCCATTGGTGGGATTTCTTGTTGTTGTTGTTGTTGAACGTATTGTTGTTGAGGTCGCTCAACGTAAGGTTGTCTAAATGTTTTCATAATTTGTTGGTCAACTTGTGGATATCTGCCAGTTGGTGCTTCGCTAGTTACCTTCCCATAGTTGTTGTTCAAAGCAATGTTACGTTCATCTGGCAGCGGCCCAGGGAAGATATCGAAAGATTTACTGTTCAGTCCAAGGATACGTTGTGTCTTTTGACCAGCCGCTGCACGTAGTAGTTGTAAGATAGGATTTTTAATAGCTTTAACGCCATGAATTGTTGCTCTGGGCTCCCAATATCGAGGCTCGTACATTTGTCGTTTGACCAGTTTGAGAATCTTGTTTCGTTTTCCAGAGGAGTCCTCTATTTCTTCTTCTACACGCTTCTGGTGAATGACACCGAGGTTGTTTTCAACGCCATTGGGAACACGAATGTCTTTTGTGTATTCCTCACTCAAAGAACGCGATTGAAGTTTGTGTTGGATTTCATCTCGCTTTTTTTCCGTTTCAACGTTAACATGAATTTGTGGTTTATATTCTCTGTCCATGGCAGCAGGCGCTAGATGACTTGCATATGAAGGAAGTGGCACTTGTGACTGGTCATATGGATCAATTTGACGTTTCCTCTTGGATGGAATTTTAGATTTTCCACCATTTGATTCGACGTGAACTTGAACGTGATCCATGATTTGTTCTCCATTGTTTTCATCAATAGTTGGCTTGAAAAATTGAGACATCTTCGAATGGCTTTCCTCTTCAATTTCATCATCACCATGATCAGGTAAAGGAGTGGCGGCCTCAGACTCTTCATTAACCTGAGACCGCTTTAGAATAAAAAATGGTTCTCATCATTATTATTGTTGACGTCTTCAACGGATCGTTTACCGACCACGTCTACATTGACTGTCGTTTTATGATGACGGCGTGCGTAAGGGAAAGGAGAGTAGTCGTACGGCACGTCTGAATGTCGATAAGCATATGACGGCCCAGGTGCAACTTGACGTTTAGAGCGAACTGCATTTCTTAGTTTATTGATGCGACTGATGAATTTACGTTTGGAGATTTTGTTTACTTTATCAGCATGTGATCTCTCTTCTTGGTTGATCATTCCTTGTTCAGGAGCTGCAAAATCTTGACCACCGAAAGATTGACCACCGAAAGATTGACCACCGAAAGATTGACCAAAAGCTTGGCTTCCTTCATCAGCTGGTGCTTCAACAGGTGCTGCAGCATCGGCTTGTTCAGGCGCAGCTGCGGGTCCTGCTTGTTCATCTACTCCTTCCATTGTATCACGGCTTGTTCCAAGAGCTGTTGCAGGGCCATGCATAGGTGTCATATCAGCTCCGTGAGCATCAACTTCGGCATGTCCACCGTATCCTGCTCCATAACCACCAACATATCCACCAGCGTGACCAGCAGCTGTTGCACCATCAGCATGTTCTCCTGCATGGAAGAAACCCATTCCTCCTTGATACATGAATCGGTGTTCTGGTACACCGACGTACGTTCCAGCATTGGTGACCATAGATCCCATATGACTAAGGTGTGCAGCAGGATGCATCATGAAAGTGTCGTGTGATTTTAAGATCGGTTGACTGACTGCAGGGGGTGGTTGATGGAAAATCAGAGGAGGTTGATGATAAACCACAGCTGGTCTATGAACAATGACTGGAGGTTGATGGTAAATAATAGGAGGTCTTCTGATAACTAAGGGTGGTCTGTGGACAATGATTGGTGGTCGATGATAGATTTCTGGAGGTGGATGGTAGATAACAGGTGGTCGTTTGACAACAATATCATTCTTCTTGCTTTGTTTAGCTTTGACTTTTTTGCTGTCAGCATCTTCATCTAATTCAACTTTCTCCTTTTTTGAAAGTTTATGTAAAAATGATCTCTTTTGTCGACTTTTCGTTTTGGATTTCTTTTCAGCATCTCCACCACCTGGGGCATCTGCAGCAGAAGGAGCATCATCCCTGGCAGCACCAACATCAGTAGCAACAGCTGGTCGTGTGCTTTCTTCACCACCACTTACAATATGATCTCCAGTGGCTTCATCTCCAGGGACTGCTCCTACAACATCCCCTTCTCCTGCATGTCCCGCGTAAGCTCCTGCAAACCCGGCATGTCCTGCATATCCTGCAGCTAAGCCTGAGTGACCATACCCAGCGTATCCACCTGCATATCCACCACCATATCCACCTGCATACCCTCCTGCAAGACCGTCTCCTAGACCATTAGTAGCAGCTCCATAGTTGCATCCATATCCGAAACCTTCATGAGCACAGTCATCACCGTAAGCATGGTGTCCAGTAGTGAATGTCTCACCACCTACATGATGGAGGTTACTTCCTACATGTTCGTATACAGGATGTGTGATATATTGGTCATGAGATTCAACAAGTGGTTGATGAACAGCTGGTGGTGGTGTATTGAAAATAACTGGTGGCTGATGGTATACGATATCAGGTCTGTGGACAACAACAGGTGGTCGATGAACGACAACTGCCGGTCGTCGGATGATCACATCTGGTCGATGAACAATCAAATCAGCACGGTGAACAATTTCTGGTGGTTGATGATAGACGATATCAGGTCTTGCAACAACGACTCTGTTCTTCTTTCCACCTTTCTCATTCTTTGGATGTGGAATATGGGATCGATAACCGTGACCTCCACCATAACCCCCTCCGTGACCCCCTCCGTGACCTCCGCCATAACCGCCACCGTGACCACCACCGTGACCACCACCATGACCACTAAAACCACCATGGTGTCCGAATCCACCGAAGTGATGTCCGAAACCACCAAATCCATGACCTCCACCGTGACCACCACCAAATCCATGGCCACCACCGTGACCACCATAACCACCACCGTGACCGCCATAACCGCCACCGTGTCCGCCATAACCGCCACCTTGACCCCCATAACCGCCACCGTGACCACCATAGCCGCCACCATATCCTCCGTGATCGCCATAACCAGCATCTCCGTGATGTCCCATATCATGTCCTTCATAGTGACCTCCATATCCAGTGTGTCCACCATGGCCGTGTTCAAGGGATGAGCCGACTAACTCGTGTTGAGCGTGAGCAACGTAGTTATCGTGAGAAACAACATTTGGTCTATGGACAACTGGTCCAGGTTGATTGAAAACAACAGGTGGTTGATGGTATATGACAGAAGGTCGATGAACCAAAACAGGGGGTTGGTGGATGACTACTGATGGTCTATGAATGACAATATCAGGTCGATGTACAATAATGTCTGGACGATGGTAAAGTTCAGGTCTTGGATGGAATACAATGTCAGGTCTTGAAACGACAACGTGTTGTTCATCAGCATGAGGTCCGTGACGATGGTTTCCACCCCAACAGTGGTCTCCATAGCAACCGTGGTCACCACCGTATCCGTGACCACCATCTCCTCCGTGACCACCACCATCTCCTCCGTGACCACCACTATATCCACCGTATCCTCCATGACCTCCGTAGCCACCACCGTGACCACCATAGCCACCATTTCCTCCGTATCCGTGACCGCCATAGCCACCGTCACCATGGCCTCCATAACCACCACCGTGACCACTGTAGCCGCCACCGCCGCCACCATGGCCTCCATAACCACCACCACCGCCGTAACCACCACCTCCATGACCTCCATAACCACCACCTCCAAAGAATCGTTTGCTTCCAGTTTCATCTTTTTTGTCAGATTTTCCTTTCTCTTTCTTCACTTTTTCGTCTTTGGTTTCGACTTTTTCTTTCTTAAAGCCACACCCGTGACCTCCACAATCTCCTGTTTCTATAGCAACGTGGTTGTTGTAACCAACACCAACATTTAAGTCACTATTTCCGTAACCATTTCCTCCGTATCCATTGCCATAACCATGACCGCCGTCGTAACCAAGACCACCATATCCGTAACCATGGCTACCGTATCCACCCAAGCCGTAACCGTGACCACCATATCCATAGCTACCAACTCCATGGCATTCACTGTCTCCATAACAACCGTTATCAAAATGGTTACCAACATGTGTTAGTTGAGAACCCACATGAACAGGGACGTGATGTGTGACGTAAGAATCGTGTGAATGAACGACTGGTCTATGAACAACCGGTCCCGGTTGATGGAAGACAATTGGTGGTTGGTGAACCAAAACATCTGGTTTATGCACAACAACATCAGGTCTGTGAACAATAACAGATGGACGATGAATGACAACGGGTGGTCTGTGTACAATAACTGGGGGTCTATGGATAACTTCTGGTCGTTGATGGAAAACAATATCAGGACGATTGACAACAGTTTCATGATGTCCACAATCTCCATATCCTCCATCACAGCCGCCTAAGTGTCCTAAGTGATGTTTTTTGGATCCACTCTTAGATTTCTTGGATACTTTCGATCTGGTTGCTGGATTCTCTTCTCTTGGTTCCTCTGGAGTATCAATTGTATCTTTTCCATAACCGAAACCACCGACGGCTCCATTGGAACCACCGAATCCAGCGCTAACACCAGCACCATATCCAGAGCCAAATCCTCCGAAACCTGCTCCATGACCAACTCCACCATCACCTCCTTCAGCATATCCGTTGAAGCAGCCTGGTTGCTCATCATGACATGGGTAGTATCCTGCACCAAAGGTATGTCCACCAGTGTGTTCAAGTTGCGAACCAACATGAACGGGGACGTGATGTTCAACAAACATGTCATGTGATTGATGAATGGGTTGATGAACGACTGGGTGTGTTTGGTGGAAAACAATAGGCGATTGATGAATACGAAGTGGTGGTTTGTGCACAACAACAGCTGGTCTGTGAATGACAACATCAGGGCGATTGATGACAATGTCTGGTCGATGAACAACAACATCAGGACGATGGATTATTTCTGGTCTTTGATGAAAGATGACATCAGGTCGATGGATAACAGTGACGTGATGCTTCTTTTCTGCTTTTTCAACTTTGGAACGCTTTTCTTCTCTTTCATCTTCATCCAAGTCTTCATCATCATCTTCATTGATGTCACGACGATCTCTATGATGTGGATGATGTGATCGTTTCTTTGCACGCTCACTCTTCAATTTTGCAACGTGAGATTTCCCATAAGCATGAGTAGGGCTTCCATGAGCTGGTCCTGCAATACCGTGTCCATCAAATGAAGCAACATGTCCTCCGTATCCTGCAACACCGTGACCGTAGCCTTGACCGACCCCATCGTGTGCAATGCCAGCACCTACAGTTCCTGCGGCACCAGCATATCCAGCATCAGCAACTGCACCACCATGATTGTAATCCAAAACACCATTTCCAAAGCCTGTTCCATGGGCTCCGTGGTCACCAGCAGCGACGGCAAATGCTCCAGTACCATGGTGTCCTCCGTAACCAAAGGATACATGATCACCGTAGCCGGCAGCTCCTCCAGCAGCTCCGTATCCAGGGCCACCATGGAGACCAACGCCGTGGTAACCAGCTCCAGCATCAGCAGCTACTCCATCAGCATATGCGGCTGTATTAGTGACTGCACTTGCACCAATGTGACCACAATCAGCACCATCGGCTGCTGCATGACCATCACAGTCAGCATAATAACCTCCATGTCCTGCAACGTGACCAACATGTTGCCAATGTGAATCAACGTGTTCGTGTGTAGCGTGTGTTACGTAAGCATCATGTGAAATAACTTCTGGACGATCAACGTGTGGTGCAGGTTGATGGAACAAGATGGGTGGTTGATGCAATAAGACAGCAGGTCGATGGACCAAGACTGGCGGTTGATGAATGACAACTGATGGTCTGTGAATAACAACATCAGGTCGATGAACAATGATATCTGGACGATGGTAAAGCTCAGGTCTTGGATGGAAAACGACGTCAGGTCGATACAAGACGGTGGTTTGGGTTCCACCGGTAGGTCCTCCACGATAATTGCCTCCCCAACAATGAGCTCCAACACATCCATGATCACCATATCCTGCATGGTGTCCACCATAACTTGCATGTCCACCATAACCACCGTAGCCTCCGTAACCACTACCATGGCCATATCCACCGTGTCCGCAGTCAGCTCCATCAGCAGCCGCGTGGCCGTCACAACCGGCAGCATATCCACCAAGTCCTGAATGAACTCCTCCAGCGATTGCACCTACACCACCATCGTGATATATACCACCATGGTCACCAAATCCTCCACCGAGTCCATGTTCTAAAGTAACAAGAAAATTGAATTAATAATTGCTCAAAACCGGATGACACAGAGATCCAGTCCAATAAAAATATGTACCACGTGCTATGATTCATACATACATCGAATTCATAAAAGTGATAAATTTGAAAGTCTCACTATGGAAGAAAATATGATAGGTGAAAGATAGGGAAAGATAGTGAAGACAGGGAAAATATAATGAGAATAAGAAATTACCTGCAGCACCGACGCCGACAGCAATATGTCCTCCTCCTAAGATTTGTTTCTTGGTTGCTTTGGCGTATTTCTCTTTCTTCTTATGAAGACTCTTCTTGTGTGGCTTCTCTACGTTGGATTTGGTTTCTGCTTGTTCTTCTTCCATTGGTTCTGGTTCATTGATTTCACCTCGTCCAATGGCTGCTCCGTCCCCGCGACCGAATCCACCACCGTATGCTTGACCAATACCATCGAAAGAACCACCATAACTACCGGATCCACGGCCAAAATCACCATAACCAGCGTTTCCGTGGCCAAAATCACCATATCCAGCACCATAACCAGCACCGTAGCCACCGCCATAGCCTCCCATTCCAGCACCAAATGGAACAGCATTTCCACCGTTTCCACCGTTGACCTGGAAATCGAATTCTTGTTCACCAAAATTAGTTGGTCCACAATCATCAGAACCATCAGCACAATCGTTAGTTCCGTAAGATTCAGAGTGTCCGATATTTGAGACGTGTCCGAGAACAGCAGACGTTGAAGTCATTCCACCGACATGTTGAAGTTCGGAGCCGTGGTATTCAGGGACAGGGTGCGTCACATACATATCATGTGACACAGCATGTGGTTGGTGAACCATTGGTCCTGGTGTGTTGAAAACAACAGGTGGTTGATGCAAAATGACATCTGGTTTGTGAACAACAACTGAAGGTCTATGAACGACAACAGGTGGACGATGAATGATCACATCAGGTCTGTGTACAACAACTGGTGCCCTGTGTACGATTTCAGCTGGTTGATGGTAGACGATATCAGGTCGTGCGACAACCACATGATTTCGTTTTGTACCTTTTTTAGGTTCATCTTCATCCAGTTGTTCATCTTCATCATCTTCTTTCAATGAACGTCGAACTTTTGGATGTAAGATTGATGATCGTTTGTATTCACCTTGTGGCTGACGTCCCATTGCTCCTTCTTCTGCAGCTTCACCTGCGAACAAAATCAATAGAAAGTCTGTTAAAAGAGAGTCCCAAAAACATGATAAGTATTAACAGTAACTTTGATTGTAGCACCACCATTTTTCAAAAGAAATAAACAATCAAGCAATATAAAAATTACACGGCCTAAAGATCCTTAATCATCGTACAATATATAAAGTAACTTTGATCCAATATACTCAGACTAACATTGCCACAACAATAGAATCAATAGAATACAGTATGAAATTAAAAAATATGTAAAAGATGACTGCCAATGTTCATCTGTCAAACGGTGTTACTTTGATAATGTTGATATTTATAAGTCGTTACTAAAGTAATGAATGAGTAAAATAAATGGACAAAATATGAGTGTGTGAGAGTGATAAAAATTAATGAAGTTTGATGAATTTGAAGTGTGGTAAGAGTGGCAAGAGTAAACGAATGAATGAATCATGAAAGAATGAATGAATGAATGAATTATGAATGAACGAGTGATGTGCAAAACGTCTTGATAAAGGAAGCTTATGACAATTGACACCAATAAAGCAATTCTTTGTAAAATACTCTTCATGAAATGTGTCTGCAAGGTGTTAAAAATTATCATAAAGCCGGATTTCCATTCAATTTGCGCACTGTTTTGGGCTTCATAACCCCATATTAAAATCGTCCATAATCATAAGGGATAACAATAAAAATGTGTACTCATCATAATTCAAGCCATCCGATTGGAGAAAATGGTAATAATAAACAATATCAAATGTTTATCGATGCACATAAAGCGCTCATTCATTACGACATTAATCAAAAGAGATATCGTAAATAAATAATTAATTAAGTGGTTTTAACAAAACAGCCAAAACAGCGCGCACATTTAATAGAAATCCGGCATAAGCTTTCAAAAAGACGAATGTAATGATTTTAAGGTGTTGATGGGTTGATGGGTCAGTCGTCAACTTTGTCGGTTGTATAGTCGGTACGGTCGGTTTTTTGGCAGCCATTTCACGAAATATCACCAACCTTGGTTGAAAAAGCCACTTTCAGAAGTAGGACTCATTCTTCGCTCAAAACCTTCAGTGGGACCAGGATTTTGTTCATAACTTTCTGGAAGAAGTTCACGTCTTGATCCCATGGCTTCATGAAGAGGAGAAGCCATTGCTGGCATACGTCCAAAGTTGTCGAGAGCTTCGTTACCGTAGCTTTCTCCTCCATGAGCACCAACAAAACCTGCATTATGTCCGGCAAAACCGTGGTCAAAGCCTTCGTTGACTTGAGAACCGTACATGTGATGACCAACGCCTTCAACAGGTGCATGACCACCGAATCCTGCTCCATGACCACCGAATCCTGCTCCATGACCAACGAGACCAGCTCCATGGTCGAAACCAATACCATGTTCGAACCCTGCACTATGATCCAAGCTTAACCCGTGATCGAAAGCATGTCCCACTGGTTCATGAGGGAACCCATCGTGTGGGAAGCCTCCTGCTAAGCCGTGATCGCCGAGAGGGCCAGCATAAGAAAGATGTTCATTACCGAAATCACGGTATCCCATTGGTGGAGCTGGTCCATATCCTCGCTCGCCGTAGAATCTTGAATGTGGATAGTTGGAGATAGGACCATGAGGTACACCGACATAACTACCAACTTTGTTGACGACTGACCCCATATGTTGGTAAATAGCTGATGGATGGACACGGAAAGAATCATGCGAAACAAGTAAAGGTTGTTGCACAGCAGGGGGTGGTTGATGGAAAACAAGAGGGGGTTGATGATAAACCACAGCTGGTCTATGAACAATAACCGGAGGCTGGTGATAAATGATAGAAGGACGATGTATAAGAAGTGGAGGTCTATGAACAACGATGTCAGGTCTGTGGTAAATCTCTGGAGGAGGATGATAGATGATTGGAGGTCGACTGACAACTACATCCTTCTTCTTCTTTTTACCTTTGGTATAATCTTCTTCTGTTGAGCTTGTCTTTGAGATGACAGTTCGTTTAGTTGATGGTTTTGGAATTTTCGATCGGACATTCACCGAAGCTTGTTCAGGTTCATTAGCACCTGTTGGTGAAACGGAAACTTCTTGTTGAGGCTCTTTGTTATCACAGATGCAATCTTTTTTGCCGGCACACGAACAATCGTTGTCAAGATGATGAGGCATCACGTGATAATCATGCACGTGATGCGTGACAACTCGATGGTGGTGTACAACAGGATGAACGATGATTGGAGCTTGATGAACAACAACAGGTGGTTTATGAACAACAATCGGTGATTGGTGATAGACGACTGGTCGTCGATGAATAACTATAGGTGCCCGGTGAATCACAATATCTGGTCGATGGATGATATCTGGAGGTTGAGGTACAAGGATGTCTGGACGATTAAAGACACGTTCGTCCGTACGATGTTCACAATGAACAAGAGGCACTTGATCGACACATCCTGCTTGACCTACACCTCCTGCATATCCTCCACCAACACCAACTGTTCCTGAAAGACCTGGACAATCAGGGTCACAGTGATCACCACAATCTAAACACCTTGATGCAATGTCTTGCTTTTTAAAAGCAGGTTTATTGAATTTACCTTCTTCAATGTGTTGTCGTTTGGAGTTGCTGTTGTCTGGATCACAGAGACAGTCTCGTTTGCCCTGACATTCACAGCCACCTGAATGATGAATTTGTGGCTCGATGTGATAATCATGCACATGGTGAGTGATGATTCGATGATGATGGACAACTGGGTGCACATAGACAGGAGATTGATGGACAACTACAGGTGGTTTGTGTACAACAATGGGGTTCTGATGATAAATGACTGGTCTTCTATGAATGATGATGGGTTTACGATGAATCACAATATCAGGTCTGTGAACAACATCTGCTGGTTGAGGAACAACAATATCAGGACGATTGACAACAGTTTCATGATGAGTATCATGGTGTCCACAATCTCCATATCCTCCATCACAACCACCTAAGTGTCCAACGTATCCATGGTGACCATATGCACCGCCATTTTGGAAACCACCGAAGTCACCATAACCACCATATCCACCATATCCAGCACCGTTTCCATAAGAACCACCATAAGAATAACCGGAACCTCCATGAGCGAATCCAGCAACTCCAGTACTGATTCCACCATAGCTTGCACCATATCCACCAAGATGACCATCAGCTAAACTGAGGTCACCTCCGGCATGATGAGAATCGAAACAATCAGTTGGACAAGTGTTTCCACAGCTCAAACAACGAGTTACGATTTCTTGTTTCTTATCAACAGTCTTGTGGTGAAGTCGTGATAAATGAGATTTCTTCTTGTGATGATGTGCTTTGGCAACACTGGAGCGACTGGATGCTGGTGCTTCTTCATTTTGGTGACTTTCTGGTTGTTGCTGAGAAGCTTCTTCGGTTGAACGACTTTCAGCATTTGAAGGTTCCTCGTTTGCCGCTCGCTGTTCTTCTTCACCATTCTCAGTCATTGAAGTCAATTCTTCCACTGATGGTTGGTGACCGTTAGGGAAGAGTTGTCCAACAGGTGAATCGGATGCTTCCGCGAAATTATCTTTAGGTTGTTCGAAACTTTGAGCTGCGTCTTCTGATGAGATTTCATCACCAGCTGATTCCATTGGAGCACTCTCAATTTTGTCTTTGCGATTATGATGATGTTGAGCTGGTGAGAGAAAGAGATAAAACAAACATACCAAACACATTTAACAAGCACAAGGGGACATGTATACACGCACGAAAAACGTAGACCATTACATTAATACTATAAGATTACCTCTCATGATAAATTTAGCAGTTTTAACAGGTTCAGGGATAATCACAGATCGTGTGATGGCATTAGTATCAACGTAATCACGTCGTCTGTTTTGTTTATTGTCAGCATTGTCATCGTCAGTATCGTCATTGTCATTATCGTCTTTATCTTCATCACTATCTCCTTCATCCTTAATCTTGGAACGAGCAAGTCCTGCACCAACATGATTCATATCTTTCATTTTGCCGTATTGTTTCAAACCGTATACATCACCTAAGCCTTGATCGAAATAAGTACTTCCACGTTGGTAAGGCTCGTGGTTGCCGTAATCTTCATGTTGAGTATCAAAGACTCCTTCGCCGTTGTAGTTGTCATAGAGACCATGACCAAGACCCAAATTTCCTGGATGGTGATGGAAAGCCCCACCAAATGAATCATGGAATCCAAGTGCAGAATCATCAAAGCCAACACCATGATTCAAGATGTTTCCACTGAAGCCATGATCACCTTCACCAAATCCTCCATAACTTCCTGCATATCCATGTTGTCCTAAACCTTCTTCTGACAGACCACCCAAATCACCAGCGTGTCCTGATCCACCGAGGTTGCCCATCACTGCTGGTCCATAATGATGATGGTGGTGACCATGGTTACCATAGCCATGATCCGAATACTCTAAGTCTGAATGAACATGGTGTAAATGTGGTCGATGAGCGTAGAGGTCATGGGAGTGGAAGTGAGGTTGATGCACAATTGGAGCTGGTGTCTTAAAGACCACATCTGGTTGATGGACATATACTGGTGGCCGATGGATGACGACAGGAGGCTGGTGAACGATTATGGATGGACGCTGGATGAGTAGAGGTGCTCGATGGATGACAATGTTGGGTCGATGGATCACTTCAGGTGGTGGATGGAAAACAACACCAGGTCGATGAACAACAATCTCATGCGCTCCACTTTCAAGGTTATGAAACTCGATATTCCCTCGTTTGGCACCTGTCACGTCAACTGTTTTGTTCTTTGGTTTTGTGATTGTATTTCGTTTGACAAACTGATCAGCTGGTCCGATTGGGACTAGATTGTCATTGTCGTCACTGTCATCGTTAGTAGTTAGTAGATTAGAACGTGTCTGAATGGGTTGTTCAATAGAAGGCGAAGTCGTATCTAAAGTAGAAGGGGATGGGTAATCAGATGGTGGCAAAATCATGCTTTCCCTCTCCTCAAAATGAGGTTCTGCATGCATGAATTGGGAGGGACCAAAATCATGCAAAAAACGAGGGGGTCCGACATATTTTTGAGCCGTTCTCACAACCGAACCCAAATGTTGTGCCACGAAACTAGGATGCATCATGAAAGTATCATGAGAATAAAGTAATGGTTGACTGATTGCAGGAGGCGGTTGATGGAAAACGAGAGGGGGTTGATGATAAACCACAGCTGGTCTATGAACAATAACTGGAGGCTGGTGATAAATGATAGAAGGACGATGTATAAGTATGGGCGGTCTATGAATAACTATATCTGGTCTATGATAAACTTCTGGAGGAGGATGATAGATAATAGGTGGCCTATTGACAACCACATCTTTTTTAATACCTTTTCTTTCCACCAATCCACGTCTTGCTCTTGCCAACAAACGATGGATGTCATGTTTCTTTTGTTTCTTTTGTTGTTTTCCTTGGTGGGTGATAGACTTCTTCATCCCAATCACATTTCCATCGTCAGAATCGGTGTTCAGGTTCAGAACCTTTAAGGAGCGTCCACCAACCAACCCTTCAGTGACCACTTCACCATCATGTCCGGATAAAGCAGCTGGCGTTTCACCTACTAATGGTGAATTATACCCTACAACTTGACCTTCAGGGAAATGTCCATTCGCTTGGTTAATAGTGGTTAAATCGCCGAACGCATGATTAACAGAGGGTAAATAACCGAAAGACTGTTGAGGGAAGTGAACGAATGAGCCATGATGAGAGATGTGTGACCCGATATGTTGTAGTTGAGGAACAGTGACAAATTGATCTTGTTGATGAATAATAGGCTGTCTGATGGCAGGTGATGGTTGATGGAAGATCAAAGGAGGTTGTTGATACATTACTGGCGGTCTATGAACAATGACTGGCGGTTGATGGTAAACAATAGATGGGCGTTGAATGACGAGGGGTGGTCGGTTTACAATTATAGGAGGGCGGTGAATAATTTCAGGAGGTGGATGATAAACAACATCAGGGCGGTTTACAACCACTGTATTCTTTTTACCACCTTTCTCTGTTTTGCCTTTCTCCTTATGAAGACCTTTCAACGTTTTACGAAGCTTTTGAATGACAAGTTCACTTTTCTTACGAGCGATATGGCCTCTCTTAGTTTTATGTTCTACACTAACACTTTGGTTTTTTAAGCTTCCTGTTGAAGTAGAGAGCTTCACACCTGCAGGATTGTCAAAACTGATACTTTTACTTTTAGAAATTTCAATGTTTAAGCCGTGCAGTTTGTCATCAGCAACTACGGGAACTGTGGTATTAAGAATGTTGTTATCAAGAGGTGATATGACATTTGAATGTGGCTGATCTTCTTTGATCTTGAGGGCTGATTCTGCCTTGGTATCGTTTGATGAGGACGTCGTATTTTTCAAAGAAGGAAGTTCATCTTTCTTGAAAGAATTTCCATCATTATTGGAAGAGTATTCTTCATCATATTGTTTGCGCTCGATGTGCGGTTCCTCGTGTACTAATGCATCTCGGGAAAATCCAGAGTCGCTGTCATGCGCAGAAGTTGAGTGACGGTCTTGTAGATACAGGTCAGGTCGTGAGACATCACCCAACGGCAGCAGAGTTCCAAACTTCTTAATTGTATCTTCTTGAGTTTGTGATAATTTAGTAAACTCCTCTTCTTCCTTCTTAGCCTCATCTTGTTCGGAAACTTGATGCACCGTATCTCCACGTAATTCTGGTCGTTCCATCTTATTAACGCTTCCAGGCAAACCATCGATATTTTGTGCAAAAGATTTCGCGATTCCATTCTCTCCCTGGATCTCAGGCAGCGCTTCTCCGGTAATGGCTTTGTTTGGGAATCCATTACCAGCCTCTGCTGCATTTTCTGGTACTTGCGGCGAACCTTCAGTGAGAGACTTCTGTGAGTCAGAATTCTCATTGTTTATTTGACTGGGCGTATCTTCCAAACGAGATCCAATAACATCAGATTGAGGCGGGTCAGTGAAAGATTTGGCAGCGGTATTGACCACAGCGTCTGGTAATCCTGCTGAATCAGTTCCGGGAATCTCAAAACGTGTTTTACCGGTCTCGTCTCTAAAAGAATGAAAAAAATAATTTGTGTCAATAATTCAGAGGGAAAATTTCAAAGACTTTTAATTGGGTATTTGTAATTCAGGATGGCCACTCAGAAAACCAACGACTTCCAGGACTTTTCAAATCGACTTTTTTCGTATTTTTCAGGACGGTTGAAAAAAAGTTTCCAATATTTCATAATAGAATGTGGCTCAAATATAGACTACACGCTTTTTTGTTTATAAGAATGTGGTGTAAATCCATTTCATCATGGATATTCTTAACTTTTTGGTCGAAATCATCATATAATATTCTTAACATATTCTTAAGGTTAATTTTTAGATTTTACCAGTCATAGTCTCAAAATCATTGAAAAGTAGGCGGTTATGTATATGTAAAAAGGTGTGGAAAGGAACGGCTATAAGGAAGATAAAATAAAATAGGTCAGCTAAATCAGCTCGAGAAGGTTTTAGATGCATTTGAAAATATATTCTAAAATTAAAAAAAAAATTTCATGATGGCAATATTCTTACGACATTCTTAATTTTATGGCCATTTTCATCATGAACATTCTTGTAAAGTGTATAAAAAAAACACCGATGTTTCCTAGTTTTGTGAAACAAGAATATTTCGAGATTTTACACTCTTCAGATGGACTAAAACTGCCATATTTCAAAATAAAGTTACAGCCTATTCATTTTTGAAAATTCCAGGACTTTTCCGGGACTTTGGCATGGTGCAGTTCTTTAATTTTCCAGGATGGTTTTTCAGGACTGAAACTAATTCAAGGACTATGACTGTTCTGTAATTAGCAGGGAAATCATTAGAAATTGTTTTTGAATGAAATGAAATTATGTTTGCATTTATTTGTGAATTTCAAAAGTTTTGAAATTTGTTTCAAGCATAAAACGAAATGTTTCACTTTTAAAGACAGTTTGAAGTAAACCAGAGAAAACAAACAAAAATTTTGTTTTCATTTTTGAGTATAAGTGAAATAGAAAATGAGAAAATTAATTTGTTCCATTTGTTTCATGCTCAATAGATAAAGAAATTGATAAGTCTCAAGTTAATCTCAAGATCTTACTTTCTCGCTCTTTCGGGAGGAATTTTCAGGTCAGTCGTCTACTTTCTCATCACTTCTTAAAAATACAAAAGTTTTTGATAATCAAAGTTATTTTCTGGGTATTAAAGATTCAAAAATATTTTTGTGAAAGATTCTAAGAAATAGATTCAGAATAATATGCTTAACCCCCTCTTAGAATATCTACCCTTATCTTTTGACTTATCCCACCCCTTAAAAAAGCTCTCTATTTTGAAAAAAAATGACCTCAAAGTCAAGCCCACCACCCAAAGGAGCGGGGTGCCCACTATGAAAACGTAATTATTAACTTTGTTTATTTTTAAGAAGATCACATACACAAATATCTACCATTAAAACTGTTGATATCATTGCTAGGAACCCAGGAAACGAAGAAATGGAAAAATTTTAAATGACAAGGAGAGATAAATTTTATCTACATATTCAGCGATCATAAATTGGCATAGTTTTCACCCTATTTTGCTAATGCAAATCGTCTTTAAAAGGCTTTTAAAAAACTCTTCTTTCGAAGACTTAGTAATTTGAACGTTTTAAAAGTCATAAAAATCTATCAAAGATTTGATAAAATTCAATTCAAATTCGTCAAAAATAACTAAATTTAGATGTTTTCAATAGTTGAACGCCATCGAAAATCCTTGAAAATTGGCAGAAACCTCGATTTGGCGTTACACATTAGACCAATTTAAAAGATTGAAGAAGAACCTTGAATGTCTAAAGTTTGTCAAAATCAACTTTTAGAGGCCTAGGTTTGATGAAAATTTTAGAAAAAGAAGTTGAAAAAAGGAAAAGGAAAAAAAGGAAAATTTCTTACCGATAATGAATTCCATGCTCTTTTCGTGGATGGTGATGGCTGAAATGATCCCGTTTTTTGAACTCATGTGACATTTCACCTAACCGTTCACGTTCTCCATGGTAACGGGCATGATCAAGTGATCCAAAAACATTGTCATCGAGCGAATCATCATACCGCGGTGATTGGCGTGCGCTCAAACGGTCAGGGTGTAAAGGAGAACGTCGTTCCGGTAACAAGTCATTGTAACGTGATTCAAGATTGCGGATACGGTCAGCTAGACGGGACTCGGGTGCTTCCGTAACATGAGCCAACTGTACCAACCTTTCACGGGCAGCACGTTCATCTTCCAATCTTTTAAGTCGTTCCATCAACAACAATTCACTATCAGGTAAGGCTGAACTCAATCGACTTAAACTAGCCTCTGAACTTAATCTTGAGCCCAAAACTGATTCTATAGAGGACCGCCCATAACCACTTTCTTCACGCCCTACGCCAGGTAATAAAGGTGTTGGTTCACCGCGTAAAGAGGGGAGTTGGGAACGGCCGAAACCATGCTCGAAACCAATATCACCACCACACCCACCACCGCCATATCCGCCACCACATCCACCCACACCATGACCCCAGGTTGTTCCGTAATGTGGAACATCAAAAAAGTGAGGCATTTCATTTTCATGGTGTTCCTCTTCATAGTCATCATCATAATCATGATGGTGGTGTGGGTGGTGAAAATGTCGCCTGTGGTGGTGGCCATGATGGTGGCGGTGATGATGTGGGTGGTGGTAGTGCATCATTGGTTCATGGAACATCTCCTGCATGTGGTGTCCTGTCTCATGACCATGAGATCCTGGTCTAGACACTACTTGTAAAGAGGCTGGTTTCGCTTTGACTTTGACACCAGCAGAATTAGCATTTATTTCAAGGTCGGCTGACTTATCATCAACTTGAAAATGTGAGGGAGCTCCACCATCTTGCATGTCATGAGTATCTGCTACTGCATGGTCATCACGCTTAACTCTCAACTCCCTCACTGGGCGGTGGTCACTTAGTCTACCTATATTATTACGTTTCATAAGTAATGTGTCTTTGTTATTTTGTAAGAGATTAAGAACGTCATCAGTTTCAGTCAATAGATCATTGTCATCAGTTCGTTCAATGTCATTACGTTTTCGTTGATCATCTAAACCCATCATTTCACCATGGTGAACGTCTTGTTCGGGTCTATACTGTTTGGTCAACTCAGTGTCAGTTAAAGGGTGATCACTATTCGAATGCATACCTGAACGAAGTTGTGCATTTTCTTCTGCTTTCTCTTCGTGTCGTGTCTGCTCATCTTTCACCATCACAACATCATTTTGTGCTGACGTCAGCTTTTCTTGATGCAAATGACGCTTGGATGCGGCTGTTTGCTCCACCACAGATTTTGAATCCTTAGAATCATCATCATCACTGCTGGAGTCTTCCTCTACAGAAGCTTTAGTGTTTTTAGGAATGGGTATTTCTTCTCGTTTAACAATAGGAGCATCTTCATAAAGACCATCTCCAATTTCATCCTCTAAACTTCTCTTAGAACGCTTAATAAGTCTATCAGAACTGCTGTCTGCACGTATGACAGAAACATATACACAAGCTACCAGCAAAAGCTTCAACCAGTATGGAGGTGCAACCCCCATGTTCAAGTGTGAAAAAAATCGTCAACTCCAATAATCCAAATTAAGTATTGTCACACATTATCGAAAAATTCAAATATTCAAAAATAAATCTTGGACTTTATTATTTTTTTACATAAAAAGTAGAATTTCAATCGAGATTAAATCTTTCGTCTCGAGAAATAAATTCGGCATATTTAACTGGTGACCTCAATGGCATACATTTCGTTTCGCCTCAATGATTTAGCGGCCGCACATATTCAGCATAAACGGTTTTTAAATGCATTTCATTTTGTGTGGAAAGTAACAAGCAGATAGAAGTTCTCCTTCCTTTTTTCTTACTTTTCAAACTGTTAAAACACTCAAACCAGTCGTCTGCAAACAGAACAAAATGTACAAAACTTCCATAGTATCAGCGTGCATTGGAGGAAAATAATTCTTTATGCAAAAAGGGACATAAACAGTTTAAAATTAAGACAGTTTAGGAACAAATGTGGAAAAATTGAGCCGCCAGTATGGATTTTGGAACACCTCAGTACTATATTTAAAAATTGTTTTTTCCAATATTTGTGGTAGAATGTTTGACGCAGTAGAAGTTACAGACCATGCTTTTGCGTTGAATGATGAGCATTGAAATTTAAAAAAATCACTTAAAATCCATTTTTAATTGTAACTGCTGCTCTTAAGCACCTGATAAACGACCTCAAATTAATTGGACCAGGTTTTCTTCGGATATGTTTAATGTATAAACCTATTTATTCGGCTCAAACAGATAAAAACAAGTTGATCATGGTTGGACCTACCTAAAAATTTCTGAAAGGCTTGCTTAGGGAACCATGATCAGAAAAAGTGTCATATTAATAATGGTTAACGTTTTGTTTGATGTTGTCAAAGAGATTTTTGACAAATTTTGGAAGAGGGACCCAGTCTCCCAGGCCGGAGAAAATGCTATACAAGATTCACCCTCCAAGCAAGGAGAAAAAATATCAAATTTCAGCCAAACCCCATCGAATTTGGACTCTCTAGTTTATAAAAGTACTAGCCAACACATAATTATTAATATTAGATATTTGGAAAAATCAAATACCGAGAGTTGTTAATGTTTTTAGATTGCATTCATCACAATTCTAGCCTATAGAAAACTGTCTAGCACCTAAACACAATACATTCGAAATCCATGGTAATGGATTCTGCTACAGAAACAACAGAACCACAAGGTCTTGCTGCAGAATCTATAGAACCAGAACCATCAAATCATGACGTAAAATCACCAGAACCACAAAGTCCTACTGCAGAATCACCATAATCACCAGGTCTTGTTGCAAAATAACCAGAACCACCAGGTTCTACTGCCAAATCACCAGATCATGTTGCAAAATCAACAGAACCATCAGGTCCTGCTGCAGAATTACCAAAACCATCAACTCCATATTCACCGGAACCATTAACTCCACCATCACATTCACCAGAACCACCAACTCCTGCTGTTTATTCACCATAGCCGTCAACTCCACTATTACATTCCCCAGAAACGCCAACTCCTGCTACACATTTATCAAAACCATTAACTCCTTCACATTCAGCAGAGCAAAAATTTCCATAGTCGGTTTTACAAAAACTCGTATTTTTCATATTTGAGCCACTTGGGCCTCTATTCTCAGCTAACCAGCTGGAGAATGCCCACTTTCACTTCATTTTAAGTCATTTTTACTCGTTACCTCTTTTATTAACAAGGAATTTTTAATCGTACGAAAAATGCAATTTTAGTCATACGAAAAATGCAACTTTAGTCATACGAAAAATGCAATTTTCAATCATAAGAAAAATAGAGCTTTTAGTTAAACGAAAAATGCAACTTTAGTCATACGAAAAATTCAATTTTCAGTTATACGGAAAATACAACTTTTAGTAATACGAAAAATTCAATTTTTAGTCATACGAAAAAGTTATTTGTAATCATACGAAAAATGCAAATTTTCATTCATTCTTGATATAATAATTTTGCAACATACGGCACCTGATACCCCAATGGGTTAAAATATTTTCAACCAATCGAGATTATTTGATATCCACTCCACAGGGGCACAAAGACATGAGGGTGTAGAAGATATGTATTAAAAAGAAAATACAGTATTTGACCTGTCTTTTACTATATCAAATTTATATTGATTTTTCTCTGACTGACAACTTTTTTTATTCTATTTATTAATTCCCTTCATATCATTTTTATGAGAAAAAACATTTAATCCTGATATCCATGCATCAAAAATGTCATGCTACTGTTTTGTAAAAAGAACGACTATTTCTGTCAAAATAAGTTTCACCCCATATATTATAATGAGCAGCTCGTGTTAAAAAAAATGTCTAGGTAGTTAAGGCACGAAGCGAAAACTTTGAATACCTTTTTGAATTTTTAGTTTGAGACTAAAGTTTAGGATAAACCATTAGTTATTCTACCGCCCACATCAACGCCAGATCTACACCCCTGTTCCTGTGCCCCAGTGGAGTAGGTACCAAAAGTAAAAAGGAGATAAAAGTAAAATCTTTAAAACCCGCTGGGTTAGGTGAAATGGTAATATTTCTCCTAGTGGAGTCATAAAATCTATTGTTCTTTCATCATATTTTCAGTGGGATGGGCCTTTGTAATTCTTTGTTTTACCACTGGGATGAGAGAGAATATCTGATTTTCTACTGGGGCGACAGTTTTCTCCCCTGCACGAGGCAACTGTATGTAATTTCCTACAAACCTTATTTTGAATTATTCTATTGATTGCATCCTTTTGTGGGCTATTACTTTTAATCTTTTTTGAAAAATTATAAAAAAACTTTGAAAGGAAACTTTTTGACCAATAACCTAGATTAGGGTATTAATGCAATAATCATCGTATCATTGAAAAGCACTCCTTCTCAGCTACAAAAAATACCGGTGGGTTTTTGTATTTGGGTAACAATTGTTGCTGAGTATGTGCGGACCTTAAGGGGTGGTTTTCAACCTTCCAAAGTCTCTAAAGGTCGCAAAAAAAACTAGAAAAAGTCAAAAGAGTCTCTAAGGGTCGGGTTTGAAGGGTCAAGTCTGGACGTACCCGTCACCCCTCAACCCTAGTACCCCCCCCCCCCCCATTCCTCCGGGGAAAGGTTGTTACCATCGAATTGAATTGACTCAACAGTCAGAAGCAGCCGGCGAGCTATTTTTATGAAATGTCTGTTGGTATTTTCAAGGAGCAAGTTTTTTTCTAAAAATGGCCAACAGATCCATTTTTTTAGGGGAGCAAGTTTTCTTCAAACTATCTGTTGGCCGATTTCTAGGAGATGACGTCATTGTCGGCCAACAGATCAAT
>JAUJPO010126100.1:0-21194 GCA_032270745.1 Tiaropsis multicirrata | reverse complement strand
TTACTCGAACTCTCCATAACTCGAACGATTTTCGATTCCCCTTGGGTGTTCGAGTTATGGAGAGTCTACTGTATATTGAAAAAAAACCAGAAAGAAGTAAAGAATAACAATACTAAAGCCAGTTTGCCAGGTTATGATACCATGGCCGAGTCAGCAAGCTAAAACAAGAACCTTTATTGGCCCACAAAATCTGTTTATTGAACTGTTTAAGAAATTCGAGTTGCTGCTTCTTTGATTCATAACAATGACTTTTCATTTTAAACAATGTTCTTATTGTTAGTGAAGCCAAAACGTTGCTATTGTTCTAGTCGTGGCTTTAATGCTAACTCTAAACAATCAAATGACATAACGTGTGTTATTTTTTTTGGTTGATTGGTTTCAAAACTGCAAACGTTTTCCAATCTCAACACAACTTGCCCCGGCGGTCAGACTGCCTTTTAAAACCAAGTCTATTCTGCTCAGTTTTTCCACCCTTTGAAAGTCACCACAATTTGATTTTTCTGAACAAGATTATCCCTACACTTAAGTGCTAAACATAACCCCAGTTAGGTTGCTTCTCATCTTCTAACGAAACGTGCTTCTTAAAGAGGATGCTAAATAGTCGAAAAATCCTATGTCCAAGAATATGCCGCTCTTCGCCGTATAGAGGCGAATGGCAATTTTGCTTGGCGAGGCTTTATTTGAAAAACTATTTTCTCCTTATGACAGATGGTAAACAGTGTGGAAAAAACAAGATGGCGGACAAGCGGAGGCATTTTTATGGCTGTTTGTAGTTTTAATCTTTGAATGTTTTGAAATTTATTGTTCAGTTCGAAGTGTTAAAGTTAAAATTATGTGTTTTGATGTATCTTCTGTGTGCACTTACAACATATTTTTTCTTACATACTTTAAAATGAAGTCTGAAAATTATTTGGTTTGTTTTGTTGACATTTTTTTTGTTTGGATGGAAATCTTCAAAGTTTTAACAAAGACCACCACTAAAGTCCATCAATGGTAACCGGTATGTTATTATTATATACCCTGAGCTACCCTCTCTTGACTCTTGTCAAGATGTGATTAGAAAATTATGAAGAAATTATGCTCTCAAAACAGTGAAAATCGTAGGATTTTAAAGAAAATCATATGCTCTGGAGATTTTGAAAAAAAGCAATGCTTACTGATCGAATTTTGAAAAGAAAATAGTATGGTGTTTAGCTAAAAGAGTACTCTTACAAACACTTTTTAAATTACTTTTAAATCTTGAAAAATAAAAAAGATACAGCAGTCAAAGAACAGTCGGAAAAATCTGTAGAAGTTTTTCATTTCTTTTTTACATAATAAACAAGTTGAACATGATTTGACCAACCTGAAAATTTCTGAAAAGCTTGTTTAAGGAACCATGATAAGAAAAAGTGTCATAATAATAATTGTTAACGTTTTGTTTGACATTGTTAACGTTTTGTTTGACATTGTCAAACTCAAAGAGAGATTTTTGGCCCATTTTGGAAGAGGGACCCAGTCTCCCAGGGCGAAAAATGTAATTTTTCATGAAAATGAAAATATCCTATAGATATTCAGCCAAGGATAAAAGTATCAAATTTCAGCCAAACCCCATCTAACTTAGGCTCTCTAGACAATCATTTCATTGATTTTAACAAAATGTTTATAAAAAGAATGTAAAATCAGAAATTTTCAGTAGATGAGAAACATCCCCCTAGAAAGGTACAAAACAAAGGAACAAACTTTAACATACTTTGCATTTGAATCTACCAGCAGATATGGGAAAACAAGTTGCATTTTCATGGCAATTATGTTTACCAATAGCACAAAAATCTCCTAATTGACAAGTGCCATTACCAGAGCCAACATAACCAGCTTTGCAGGATCCGCAGTAATAACCTCCCTGGAAGAAAAAAGGTTTCGAAGTCGAGACAATGTAATAAATGTTTTTTAAATTTTTTGAATACTACTGACCGGAATAGTAAAAAAAGTCTGGTCATAAAAGTTTTCAGAAATAAATGAGTCTCCGGTGATTGTTTTTCATAAAGGTCCTTGGCCAAGCGACAGATGATTTTCCAACGGACAGTAAAAGTAAGTGTGTCCAAGAAAACGAGGGTAGGATAGAGAAGAAGTCATTATTTTACTTGTTTTTTTTCGAAACAAATCCATATGCCGAGAATATCAAGATTTTAAAGAGCTACAGATTTCCACGTAGATTGGATTTTAATTAGGTTTTTCTAGAAAAAATCCGTACCCCAGTGTTGAGGAAGTCGGACACGCCCGGGCGGTAACTATGGTGAAAGATCCAGGAGGGTCTATATAAATCAGGAGAAAACCCAGGGGTTATGCGTGTGAAAATAGAATATCCAGGAGACATGGGTGCTAAAAATCATATCCTCAACATGCAAATCCAGGGGTGGTCCAAGAACTTTGGTACGAAATCCAGGGAGGTGTAATTTTTGAAAAATGACTTCCTGGGGGTAAGAATTTTTTCTGGAAAAACTTATTTGCACAAAAGTGCGAAAGCCAACCACATTTAAATATACCTGCTTACCCGGACAGGAAATTTATATCCTCAAAAGGGAGTCTATGGATGTTTTCTGGAAAATATTCTCAATGGAGCTACCATTATATGTGGAAACGGACTTTCTTTGGGCATAACAAAAAGACTTTCGGTCACAAATATACTTAAGCATAATGGGTCTGGTAGAGAGCAAGAGCCGATATTACACTAATTACCATTATCAAAGGTAGAGGCTTATCCCAAATCCTTCAAATAAAATTGAATCAGAAGAATTGAATAATAACAAAGGGCGATGTATCCATGATAAAATATGACCTACTTGCGTGTTGATGCAGAAGGAATTTTTATCGCATAAATTTTCTTGTACACACTCATCAATATCAGTGCAATTCTGTTTGTTGTTTCGCGCAAATTCTGCACCAAACCCGCCAGGTGCCGAACCAAGATATCCAGGGGGACACCCGGCACATTTGTAGCCTGGAACCAAGTTGACACATTTTCCAAAACATGGATTCTCGTCACACTGTAAGAAATGATGATTGTTAAGATTCATACCAATTAAAATTTATAAATCTTTTAGCTGTGGTCTCGATTGCCAAAGCCTAAACGAGGGAGCAATGGTCGAAGTGGTAAGGCGTTGGTTTTCAAATCGGAAAGTTGTGGGTTCGAGCCCAACCTAAATCAACCACCGTAGCGAGGTCACCTATCGCGTTGCTAATTACCCCCCAGGTGACGGTCCGGGTCACATAATAACCGATCTTTGAGAATGGAAGTGAATTCAGACCCTAAACATAAAAAATTGCATGTAAAAAATAAACTCTGATTGGCTGAGACATACACACGTGATTATATCATTGCGTCATTTTAAAAATAATATAATCACGTGTGCATGTGTCAGCCAATCAGAGTTTATTTACATGCAATTTTCGTGACTTTTTTACATGACTCTGCTAATAGGAGACCCGTGTATTATGAAAAATAAATGTTTGCTTTATATCCCTCTATTTAAAAAAAACAGGTCTAACACGTGATATGAACATGAAACTTCCTACTGGGGAGTAGGCACACAACGTTATTCCAACATTGTTTTAACGTCCAAACTACGTTCTGACGTTGTAACAAAACGTTATTTTGACGTTAAAATAATGCGTTCCGTTGCTGCTGGGATGTATTATGGTAGAATAGAGTATTACCTCATTAACATCTATACAGCGGTTATCTGAAGTATTTGTGAATCCTGGTAAACAACCTACAATAAAAATCAAGTTTTAGGGATCGGTTTGGAAGCGATTTGCTTCACCATAAATTGGATGACCCAGAAAAAAGTTTGACCTAGAATTGTGGGTATTAAATGAAAATATATTTTGCCATTATTTTTTTCAACATGTAGTGGAGAAAAAACAACTTATATTTTGAGAAATGAGAAAAATACTGAAATTTCGTTTTTCAAAACGAGTAGAGAATTAGGCATTTTTTAAATGTTTTTACAGAATTTCTTTTTGAAAGATTTCGAAAAAATTGCCGTATTTTGTCTGCTCTTCGTTATTATTGTTTTCTATCTTACAAAAATTGTTTTACAAACCATTTTAAGCAATGATGAAGCCGTAAAACTCTTTAAAAGAGTGCAATTTTGGAATTAATTGCTTATTAATTATATGGTATTATGAATCCGGGAGGATTCCAAACAAAGAATATTGAAACCATGCAATAAGCAACGCATATGGAAACCAGTCATACCTTCACATTTGTATCCACCAAGACCAATGTTACGGCAGACGACACCAGGAGAACACGGTGAAACAGCACAACCACCTTTAAACGTAAAACAAAGGAAGAACTTTATAAAAATGAGTCTCAATAATGAAGTTAATTACTTTTATCTTATCTTATCACAGCCCCGAAAACATAAAAATGCCACCTACACTCGTTTCCTGATGGACAAGTTTTACATTCATCACAATCTCCTAACGAATACTCATCTTGAGGACATGGTTCACACCCAGTCTTCATGTATGTACTGTAATAACCTGCCGAACAACACTTGCAATTGGATTGTCGATGTTCTGTGTTGTAGGAACCAGGCTCGCATAGCTTGCAGTTACCTGAGATGAAAACAATTTGGGAATTGCAAAAATGTAAATTCAAAAATGTCGAAGCTTCATCTATATCCAGGGTCTTTGCTTTCCAATTTTCAAAATCTTTATCTACTTTTGCCTTACGCCCCCTTGGAATTCAAACACATTTTTAGACATACGACCACTTGGATGGAAAATGCTTAGAAAAACACCCAGACAATACTTGAAGGGTCCAAAAATCTCTATAGCTTTAGCTGCCAACTCACCTGAACCGTCGGAATAGGTACCCGGCCGACAATCATACATCTTTCCTTCAAAACAATACGTGCCAGGCGGACATTGGGTGCATTTCGTCGGACAATACTAACGAAATGAAAGAGAAGGTTATCTTCAATCCAAGAGAAAAACTAACTAATGGTTAGGAAGTGGTGGCACAAGAAACTAGCCCAATGGTTTGAGCGAGCTGAAATTCTTAATTAAGTTAGGTGTAAAATTACCTAATTATTACCGATTTGAGGGGATAAATAGCATTATAGTCCAGGGAAATTATGTTGGAACTAAAATTTTCGTCCACATGGAATTTGTTTGTTGAATCGTGCTCATTAGGTCCATAGGGACGAACCGTTGAGTGCCACTTCACACACCTTGAGCATTTAGGAATGCCGATATGCCGATCCAATAATATGCTGAGTTTGCACAATGATTAAAACAATAACGCACGTTAGGTCAGTTAATTGTTTAGAGCTAATGCCTGTGTTCTTTTTTATAATTACAATATAAAGAGAACAAAGAAAATTGCAATGCCTTGTCTTCATAAATAATACCAGGGATTGGAATGAAAGGTCTACTTTTAGAATACATTTCTTTAATTTCAGCCTTGGCACACTGAAAGTTTTAGTGGATCTTTTTAGTACCGTAAAAGGTATAAATACCTCGTTATACCTTCAAGGTATCTATTTGCCATTATCACGGGATAAAAAGTTACCTTCTAGGTTTTATTTTGTACCTCAAATGACACCGGCGCATTTTATACCATTTTGGTATTTTTCAAACACCCAAAAGGAATTTATTTATACCTAGGCCAACCCTAAAATATTCGTGCGGGAGGCGGGCAGAAAGTTTTTTTTGTGTTTTTTTTAGGATGTGATGGTGTATAATATGGTGGTGACGAATTTAAAGATATTTGTTTATTTTTGCTTTTTCAAAATTTCAGAAATTTTAACATTAACTCTAAAGTTCATTAACTTTTTGCAGGCGGGTGACCTAAAAAAAGTTTGTCACCCGGCCGGTAACGCGGAAACGGACTTTTTTTAGGGTAAAAGGTAAAAGATAACTTTTTGGGGTAATTGTTTAAGTTAAAGTATCTCTATGGTTAAAAACACGATACCTTTTTCGGCAATCAATTATACCACTTTCACATAGAAGGTATTTCTTGGCAATTATACCTTTAAAGGGTCGTTATGGGAGACTGAGTAAAATACCTTAAGAGTACATGTTCAATACCTTTGAGGGTTTTCAATGGTACCATTTGAGGTATTAATGAAATATACCCTAATGATATTTCTGAAATTTATTCCAAAAAGGGTGTGAAAGCCAAAAAATACCTTTAAAAATATCAAATAGTTCCTCTAAAACTTTCCGTGCAATGTTCTTAAGATGTTCTTATATTATCGAACAAATCTTAGCCTGATTGTTCTTATAAACTATGTTCTATTGAGAAAAAAACGTGTAATTAAACGAAAAGATAAACCATACCGTAGCATTGCAAGTAGCATAAGTATTGGCAGGACATTTCGCGATCATCCCTTTATGACATAACTAAAATTAGTGACATAAAAATGATAGATAGAACATGAAAACTATATTAACACAAAAAAACACCTTTTGTTTGCCTCATTTTCAGAAAAGTTTGTAACACCATCAAATGAAATTTAACATCCGCAGTATAAAATGATACCGTAAAGGGTTAAAATTTTCCTAGATTTTTGTCATTTCATCCTTACCCAATCAGTTAGGTGTAATAAAATACCTCTAATGGTTCTAAAAATACAAAGACTATTTTGTGCGAACAATCTTATCTTATCTTAATGTTGTGGGAGAAGGAAACACAAGCTTTGTCAACTGGGGGTATTTCTGAAATTTATACCAAAAAGGGTGTGGTTTCCGGGACTATGAGAAATACCATAAATCCCTTGGGTAATATTAAAGTATAGAATTTGATAGCCTTGGAAATTCGATAACGCGTAGCGATAATGCAAAATGCGATAAGATAGGATTTTGATTCTATTTCTACTAGTATATGTCAAAGGTAAAGAAGTTTCGGCCTTTTTTTTACCCATCCTTGAGGACATGTCAAACATTCAGGGGCCACACCAAAGGAAAACATATGCCGCGTTTTGCCATCAAACCCACATCTTAATTCTTGGCTGTTACCGGGACAATAGAAACCTGCTTTACATCCGGTACACTCTTGTGATGCTGAAAAACATTAAGAACATTAGAACTTCGTTTGGTATCCCAACAGGCACGGAACGTTGTGTTAACGTCAAAACAATGTTGTTCTAACGTCAGAACATTTTTTTGGACGTTGAAAGAACGTTAAAACAACGCTCCATGCCTGCTTGGATGCTTTCCCATGAAGAAGGACAAGAGCAATGTCTTTTTTAATGGTTGAAGATTGACCTTCAATAAGAAGAAAGATACCTAACTCTTTCTATGAGACTGCAAAAGAAAATTTTAGGATTCTAAATTAAGTTTGCAGGACGTTGTTCACCATATGGAAAGACCTTTTTTATCAACTTCATGAAGAAAATGCAGTTTCAAAGCATAAATTAGATCTTCTCGAACTATCTGAAGCTGTCTGGTGTAGAACATGGACGGTACTGAAAGAGTTAAACCGAGTACTTACATTCACTCGATAATGTCATACCAGGTGCTGTAAAGAAGACATCGCCGCTCGTCTCGTTGACGCGGACGCGAGCGAACCGATGACACGTGACATTGTATGTCACATTAAATGTTACGTAATCACCACGCCTCGGTTTTCCATCATCCAATGCAAACACTTGGACGGATATGAAATATTGCGTTGTTTCGTTTACCCATACAACTTCACTCTCGTTACCAACAATGTATTTCTTAGCCGTGAATGTTGGTCTAGCGAGACAAATAAATTATCAAATTAGATCAGAATCAAATTTATAAGGGTTAATGGAAATTTCATTTCAACACAATATATGTTTTGCCGTAAATTTTCCGTGAAGTAGTCTCCTTTGAAAAAGTGTTGAAAATTAATTTTTCTGCTGCCAACTCAATTTCCCACAAAATTTCACCCGCTTCGCTTCTTGTTTACGCTTAGTTTGAAAAAAAGTTCCGTAGATAGATCAGGTCTGTGTACAGACGACGTTTGGATCTGATCTCGAAAATTGCTGACCTTTTCATATTTCAAAACGCTTGCCTACAAAAAAAGCCTGTTCCTTGGCCTTTTTATACATCATCATCTTCATACATCAGAGGTAAATACAAGAAAAAAAGGTCTAAAAAGGTAGATTAACCTACTTTAGAAAAGTTACGTAATCACCCTTAAGATGACGTAACGTATGAAAGGTGACGTAACGTATGAAAGGAGACTTACACTAACTCTTTGACCTCGCTGACTTTGTACGTCACACGGCCATTATCTCCTGAATCTAAATCATTCGCTTGGAGACTCAATAAAGGATTTATCTGAAGTATCGGGCTTGGTTGGTAACCGTGTGATGTTTGGTTGCCATAAATGACAGGACAATGGTCATTAATGTCGTCCACCACGATCTGGAAGATAAGTAAAGGAAATTGGGATAAATTTTGTAGCTTTTGTTAAACTACAACTATGTTCATAATATAATAAGAATTTTGATTCTTGACGAATATTTTTAATGTGTTTACCCCTCCCCCCAGTCTACAATGCTGATGAGTGATAAAGCTGGCTCAGTTTTGCTTTCCAACTCCTCATTAAGCTTGTAGACGGGGGAGGGATGGTAAAATAGCAAATTTTCAAATATTCTCATAATTTATGCACATAGTTGTACAACATTTTTTAGAGTCACTGGGTTATTCCATACAAATCATAACATATAATATGAGGTAAAACACGAGGCTCTAAAGTCAAAAATGTTATTAATTTTTAGTCGTTAATAACCAAAAATACTAATAAATAGCCAAAACTGACCTCATTTGATTGTTTTATGAATTTCATAACATTTCAAACTTAATTTCAGAAAAGATAAGACCGTCTATAGAGGCTTCTTCTATCGATGTAGTAGGTCTAAAATGCGAGATTTACGACCCTCAATTAAATTAATCCTCAAGGCCAGTCTCCACTTAGCGAAAACAGCGTAATAGTATTACGTAACTAACTAACGCAATGTTATCTCCGAGACCAATCAGAACAAAGAAACATTAAAGGCCAGTGGAAAATAGGGAAAAATATGTTGTAAAGTATTTCAACCTGGATTGTTAGATTTCCGGTCAAACCAGAGCCAGTATCTTTAACACCCATTCGTAATAAATAAGATTGTGTTGCTTCATAATCTAATGGGTTCTTCAAGATAACCAGGGCTGAGGTAGTTGTGATGAGAGGGAATGTTTGAGGTTGGTGTTGAGTCTTTGGTATTGGAGGGATTGACGTCACACCTGTGTCAGAGGAGAGAAAAGAGGAATTTGGTATTTCTCTTATTCATCATATTTCTCAATACAATTCTATTAAATAACGTCTGACCTTGTTTCCAAAAATTATCACAATATTTAAATCCCAAAAAAAAAAGGAAATATATATTTACTGATTGAGGAGATTTCAAATAATGGATTTTAGACTCAATTCGACTCCTTTAATCTTCAATTGGGTTAATAGATAGCCGAGAAAAATCCAGCCTTGAAGCCCGAAAGCTCCAAGGTGAGATGGTGAAATTAACTGTCCGAAAGCTCTAGAATACTGACTGTAAATTCTTTCCAGAAAAATCCGTACCCCACTGTGTCGAGATATAGAATATCCAGGGGGAGTTTGAAATCTTCAATATACTAGGATATCCAGTGGGTAAGAGTTGAAGACCAAAGATATCCAGGGGGTAAGAGTTGAAGACCATAGATATCCAGGGGGTAAGAGTTGAAGACCAAAGATATCCAGGGGGTAAGAGTTGAAGACCAAGGGTACCCATAAGAGGCTGATTTTAAGAAAAATCGTCATCCACGACAAAGGAGGGTATGGACATTATTTTTGAAAAAGTTCATCGAGGTCATTGGTATTATAACTCACTAGTTTTACAAAGAGTGATTGCTTCTCCAAGCAATTCCATCGTATAATCGTCATTTGATATGGGATAAATACTGTTGATTGAATTCGTGTATATTGAAGTGATGTTTTCCTTCATATCGAATCGATTTTCTTCATTACCTGATGTTATTTTTACCTCGATTGGACCTGGAAAATTAGAAACAGTGGTATAAAAAAATCGATCGAATTAAACTAATTTTACACAGCTTAGCACTAAGCCACGCAGTAAAATCTATTTTACAATTTGCAGCCAAGGGATGAAGTAACTCTTCCAAAGTTGTGGATTTGAATGACGCCTAATTGAGTTGTTTCAACGTCCAGACAACGTTGTATTGACGCCAGAACGTTATTTGGACGTTGAAATAATGTTGTAATAACGTCACGTGTCAGCTGGGTAGTCCTAAGTGATGTCCCATGTCACATCAGAACCATTCAACATTAAAAGTGAATACATAAATTATATGCCACAAACACACCTTTCATTTCCGGTAGATTTTTGAAAATAGGATCCCAGTAAACACAGAATGTCATTTTGACATCCAAACAACGTCATTCAACGTCAAAAAACGTCACATCTGACGTCTCGTGTTTGCTGGAAAGACTTACCAATGGAAAAAGGATCCGCTAGAATAATTTCACCGATAATCTTATTGACTGGTATGTCTTCTTTCACTTCGAAATCGAAATCAATTATGGGTTGTTGGTCAAGGCTGATAAATTCAACTCCGCTCTCATAAAAGAGAAATTGTGAATGGCAAGCGAATCTTTCTGCATTGAATATTTCAAGAGCATATCCATATCCTTTCTAAAAATTGAAAACGAAAATGAAGGATTTTAACATGTAGGTGTTAACCCAAAGAAAGAAATCCTATCGAAATGTGTCTGAGTTTGGATTACCTTAAGGGAAGAAATATTTGCGGGAAGAAATTTTCGCGGAAATTAATTTCATGGTTTTGAGTGTCAACCGCGAAATTAAACTCCGCGAAACACAAATATTCTCACAATTAGAAAAATCACCCCTAAAATTGGTCTTTTCAGGGCAAAATAGGGCTTTTTGTGGACAAAAAATACCCTCAACCGCGAAATTAAACCAAACCGAGAGGTAAATCACTCTAAAAGAAACTCTTACACGTTTTTCGAGAAAAAAATCAAAATCTCAGAAATCACATCACATTTGGCTAAAAATCACAACAAGAAATCACATAAAAGTAAAAGAAATCACATAAAAATAAAAAAAATAAAAAAACTTCGTATACATTTTCGGGAGTGATTTACCACCTCGCACCAAACTAAAATACCTTTAATGTCAAGGCCACCTTTTCGGTGGTTAATGTTTCATTCAAAACACATTCTCCGTCAACTATGTATCCACCCATTGGTGTGATAGTACCATTTTCTATGAACGAATGGAAAACATAAAATAAAAGGTTTATTTTAAAATACATTAGGCGACACAAATTTAATTTGTTGTTCCACAGGCATGGGGCCTGATTTTTCCAAAACGAAAAAATAATAAATATGTAATTTTTATTCACAACAATTTAAACCATGAATAAACCATGATAAGAACTGTGGATTTATCCCCTCTAAATAGATATAGAATAAAGTTAGTAATAAAATGTTTGGAATTTATATACCGACCGATAGACCCACATTTTCTGACGATCTGCCTGTATAACAACAATATAGTGATGGATATTTGTGAGTTTGTTGTGTTGTTTGTGTTTTATCATTTCAGCTCTTCAAGAAGTTATGGCCGTGAAGCTTAGCTCTTGACACAATCCGTAAATTCCCAAAAGCTGATTTTGGACCCAAATGAACCCAAATGGACCCACACCGCACCACGGTTTTTGCCAGTAACAAGCTTTAAAATAATTCAACATACCATTATCTAACTGGACAGATTTGCATGGGATCAAGGCAATCGAAGGATCGTGGATAACTTGCAGAACCATTACACGATTAATAAATACCCATAATTCTTCGCCCCCAGCAAATATGAAACGTTCTGTGTTTTGGTACGTAAATACAGATCGAAGAGTTGCGGTAAAACTGAATAAGAAAGAGATGTTTTTGTACAATAAAAAAGAAAAGGGGGGCTAAATGAGATTTTTGGAGGTTCAGAAAAAACTACCTGCGCTGCAAGGGAAGCAATTGTGGAAACGTTTGAAAATTCCTATTGCTGAAGCTGGGGTAAAATGGGCAAAAAATTTCGATTTTATTACTAATAAGTGATAGGCCACTTTTTGTCTCACTTGTTTAAAAGAAAATGTTGTTTAAAAAGCGAAATTCGACACTCTCATAATCTTATCCAAAAAAATATATACACAGCCGACGCTCGTTATCGTAGACTGTTGAGGGATCGCCGAATAGTTCGTGATGATAAGCTTATGAAAGGTCAGTTGGAAACTGGTGCAAGGTACTGAAAAAGAAGTTCGAGGGTTCCAGATAAGAATCACGAGTTGGCTATAGTTCTTTGGTTAATTTTTAAGAGTCGAGTATAAATCTGTAGAGATGGGAAACCCTAACAAGATTCATGTAAAATATAAATCAATCAAAACATTTCTATCATTAGCAATCAATAGTAATAAAACATACCCTTGGTTTTGTAGAGCTTTAGTAGCGCAATCTTTTTGTCCTTGTGCTTGGTAACCTTTACCATTCAGTGGCCAATACGAATTGCTCCAATATTTAAAAATCTTTCGGTTATCATTCAACGAGTCTAGCTGTCCGCTTGAAAGCAACGTCAGGGTTGAGGGAATCTCCTTATTGTTGGGTGCTGTTCCGCGAAACCAGTTGGAAAAGGAGTCCCCTGTCGGATGCGAGGATATCGCCAATAGGCTTCCGAATGGACTGAATATGTATCGAGGGTTAACGAATTTGTTGGCAATGTATTTGACATTGTCAAAGTCAGGATCTGTGGCCCTGAAGAAGAAAAGTAAACCTGTGTGCACATGAGAGCCCTCCAAACCGGCACGCTGGACGGTCTGTAGTAAAAACTAAGTTTGCATATGATGTGAATAATTAAACAAGTCTGCACGTTTTTTTTTAAATAAGAACAACTCAAATATGAAGAAAGGCTTCAAAAGCCAAAACAATTTTTCCCCAAAACAATTTTACAGAATTAGCCAATTATAATATGCCAAACATACGAACATTGTTCTCCTTTTACTCGATAGTTCACGAAAGTACAAAATAAAAGAACATTTTAAGATGATTTCTGATGAATAAATTACTTGAAATTTCATTACGGGCCTTTTTTCAGTCAAAATTAAGAACATTATTATTGAGAACATTGTTTAAGGCTTGAATTTCGAGAAAAAAAATAAGAACAAGCAAAGAAAGGCTTTCATCAGTCACAAAAAAACACGGAACCAAAGAAAGGACACGAGTGAGGACAGAAAACTCGCTTACTTCATAATATAATTGGGATGTAATAAAAATGAAAAGAAAGCCCGTTTAAAAATACGTATGAAACTCACTCGAAATCATAATAGGTGATTTGTAGTTCGATACGGTCCGTTGCTCCACTGGTATCTATGTGTTAAAATGAAATTTTAATTCTTGAAAAGTCACACATAAGAGTCATAGTGGGCACCTCCCAACCAACTCCCCCTGAAATATCTTACCCCCCCCCCCTAGATTGGTTATACCCCCTCTAAAATTTGTTAGTTGTTACAACCTGAATCCCCCATAAAAATTAAAATTGCTTACCCCCTCCTGTTGAGGATTTTCTTAACATCAGCCCCCTGGATATCCGTGTTGAAAACTTCGAACCCTCTGGATTTCTTACAGTATATCCTCAACAGTGCGGGGGGTATAGATTTTTTTCTGGAAAAGCCCATTAATGACTAGAAAATGATCCCATATAATTATTAGCATTTTAGACTCATTTAAAAAATTTCGATAGAATCTGAGAGGAATCCATACCAAGAAGACAAGGGACGTTGTTTTAACGTCCAAACAACGTTGTTTCAACGTCAGAACGTTATTTGGACGTTAAAATAACGTTGAAAGAACGTCATGTGTCTGCTGGGTAACTTACTGCATTTGACACAACCCTGATAACAGAAGGAACAGCATCCCATTGCATCGCACGTGTTTGGTTGGAGTACACTCGTAGCATTGACATCACATCCAACTTTGCACGGAGTGTGCGGTCCGCTTAATGTTTGACATTCGTACGCATAACCGCTGATACAAGTAGTGACTTTTGCTGTCATGGAAAAAAATCAAAACATAATTAACTTCATTAGTAGACAAAGATAAGGTTCCTCGTTACCAGGTTGCTCTGCGATGTTTTGCTCTCAACCAAAAGTTCCACTGTCAGTAGTGTAAGCATTAGCCTGTACCAAACCCTACTTCTTTATGTAGCTGACGATAGTAGGGTTTGTTCCGTTTAGATAGATTTTGTGTGCAAGCGTGAGTATATTTCTTTTTATTGTCATCTGGAAAAGAAATCCAAGTCAATTCGCTAGAGACATTGTTGGATAAAAACTATTTTCAGCTTTTTATGACACATGCAATGCAAGTTGATTCTCACGTTAAAATTGTTTTCAACAAAAATACATGTAATTAAGAAATAACATTTTTTAAATGCGTGATGAATTTTTTTAAAACTCCATTGTCTCCAGAACCCAAGATCTTGGGTTCTGGCAACACAAGAAAATCGTCCGAACGTTACAAACCCACACACGACAATATTTTTTGAAAATCGTCCAGCTGTGCGGGTTTGGGACAGCCTATGCAAGCATGAACAGGTATTAGTCTTTGCTCTCCCCTTTGTTTTGCATGACCCAAAGTGTACTTAAAGAGAATTTCTACGATAAAAAATAAATTGTATTGTTTATTCGTCGTTCTTTAAAAGAATCTTTTGTTCACCTCATCATAACTTCAAAAACTTGGAACTCAGAGGTAGGAATCAATTAGATGAAGTAATTTCTCAAGGCTTTTTAACGTCGGGATAACGTGATTTCAGCGTCAAAACAATATATATGGACGTTTAAAAAAAGACATCATATTCTTGCTGGGTAAGTCCGCATAACGGCAAGGCAACATTATGGACATCGTCAGATAAATTTAAAAAGACACCATATGCTTCAATAAGTAAGCCAAACCTTTTTCTTCTTTGGTTGTGACAAACACACTATAAGTGTTGGCACTGATCCATGAGGTTCCATTACCAGAAACGTTGGCAAAGATGTGACATGAATACTGACGTCCTGGTAATACACTATTTTGACCAGAAATAACGATGGTGTCATTGTCCTTTGCACTTCCTGTAGAATAAAGAGCGATTTGGTCAAGTAAACCGGGAGGTAATAGGTCTAATCAGAATAACAAAGTCTAAAAAACAATTACCCTCGCACAACTCTTTTTATAAGAAGAATCTTATAAGAACATCGAGCTGTAGATTTTGTGGTAAATATAAACAAAGACTATGGAGAACTCACAATTTGAGCATGAAAATGATCCTAATGAAAGCTTAGACCAAGGGAAGCATTTTAGACTTTAGGGTTTTGAGAAAATGTGCTGGATCAAAAAGTTAAGATTATCCGAGTGTCGGCCGAAATTTACTGGTTCTTATAAAAGAACGAGTGTAATCTTGTATTTACAAATACCTTTGATCGGTGGATAACCCTCCGTCTGGCAGATTGCATTATACACAGTACAAAACCCAACTTCTGTTTGATTATTGTAAGTGGTGATATTTAAATCAACGAATGGAAAAGCACTGAAAGGTTGCTTGTAATGGATTTGTATGGTGTAATCAGATGGCGCTGTTACGTTCAATTCTGTTGGTGCTACATGAAGAAATTGAATGAGTTCTTATCATTAACAGAATGTCAAAATGTATTGAGGAACAAACCATTTAAAACATGAGGCTTCAAACGTCAAAAAAGTTAAGAATATGCTAAGAACATTTTAAGATGAATATTTCATTTATAAGTGCTTTAAAAAAAAGGTGATATGGTTTTTGTTCAGTAAAATATTATGAACATAATTAAGAATATCTTTTAAGGCTAGATTTCAAAAAAGTTAAAAACATTTGAAGGCTTCTTCGAGTTATAATGTTCTCCGGGGAAACCCCTTGTAGTACATTCTTCTCTTGTCAAATTTTAAAGTACATTTACAGAACCTAAAAGACCTACCCCTCGCACGTCCGATTATTTTGGGTTAGTGCAAACTGAGTATGGCGAGTCAGAAATTCGCTTCCAAAAGGAGCGTTTCTCGAAAGGATGCGCGAAGAGATAGAGGATTAAAATTGTAAATAATGAGTTGAAAATTATTAGCCTGCTCTCGTAGTACAGCTATTTGTGACCTTTCAACAAAGTAAATACATCAGGGTTTCTTAAAATTCCTCTATCGAGAGTGTTGAGTTTACCAGAGAGATTCGTATATGACCAAAAAATCAAATCAAAACATTCTTGTTTAGAACTCTGAGATTTTGTACATCATCAAAATCATCATCAGCTAACTAAATAAAAAACATTTAATTTGGCTACAGGGGAAAGCCCAATGTAATGTTTTCTTTTACAGAAACAAACTAACTTACTACAAATGAAATCTTTGCTTCTTAATTTCATGGCGTCAGCGGTGGTGATCTCAAATGGTGGTAGAGCAAGTTGCGGCGGGTTGGTGCACAGGGCAACCACCACTTCATTAACCGGATCTAGTCTCAAGAAATTGTACAGCGCATCAAAAAGGTGACAATCACATTGTACTTTGGTTGAACTGACTGCAAACTTGTTGAGATCGGGTAGATTGGTGATTGAATCTCTGGAAATGGTCTTTACACCGTGTAGAAATCTAAAACAAGATTAACAATTTATGAGATCCATTTACGTATCTATAAAATACTCGGAAACGTCTGGACCCCTAAGTTTGTAAAACTTTGGTACCAAGGATGCGTTTTCATACCACAATTTCACTTCGGTTTTTTGGTAAGAACAATTTATATTTTTATTGGTCTGTTATAATTTCATTTCACAAATCCTTTCAGGCATTTTACTAAGTTTAGTTACGTCAACTTTTCAGTTAATTTTCATCAATTTTCAAGTCATTTGTGAACCTCTTGACCTGAGAGTTTTCTTTCGAACTGTATCGCCCTGATTCATTGAGTCACATTCTCATTCGTCACACTTTATGCCACGTACCAAACCAAAGCTAGACAACCGAGCACTAAATTTGTTTGGAACCTGTAAATTCAAACCAGAAATGGAAGATGAATCCAAGTCGACCTTCAAGCTCGCCAAATGTATAACTCAAGACTATGCAAGTAGATATCAAGAATTTCATCGACGAAAACCTTATCGTTGAACATCGATTGAGATCGATGGTAGTCTCGATTCACCACGCGGGAAAACTAATCTACACACAGAATTCATTTTCAACTTTATTTTCAAATAAGCAATCGTTTATGATAATTATAACTATTGAAATTTGTGACCGTGTACCATTTACTTTATCATCATCATATGAAATCTCTTGCCTTGGGTATATTTTATGAAAATATTAATTGCATTTCTTTTTTTTTTCTATTATACCAAAATCCTGACCTGATTGGCCTTAGGGAAGTATATAATAAAGAAAGAACATACTTACTTACTATAGTCAGACAAAGGGGCTAGGATAGTAGCTCTATATTTTCAGTCCGTTAAGTGCGTAATGGCTTTATCTCTTTTAAAAGAAACAAGAAGCCTAAAGGCTTGAAGGCCCAGCAAGAGAGAAAAGGATCAATAAACAGTAGAAATATAGAAATTTCAAAACTGTCGTTCCTAATCGCATAGAGAAAAGTCCAACAGAATCGATCGATAAAATATTGATTCGAATCGATAATCAATAATCAATTAGATTCGAAAAGATTGTGACTATTGATTGCGCTGATGTATCGATTAATTGATTACTCATCGATTACAATCAATAATAGATTTTATCGATTACCATCTGGTCAGAATGAGAGAACACTCACAATAAATTTCAAGCTTTATCGAAAAATGACTAAAATCGAAGCTCCATCACCTAGTTTTGGCAATTGCCCGTGATAGGTAAATAATTTGTGTAATGACATTGTGAAAAAATCACATTTCAAATCATGATCACAGAACGGTTTTTCCTCCTTCATGGAGTGAGGATGTGGAAAATAAAGATGAATGCTATTTTTTATGAAGTTGACCCGACTGTAGGTTGAAATTCTGCTGCTGATTTAACATTCAAATTTCAAACAAATCACACAATTGATCACGCCAAAACTTTTTTTCAAAAGAGAATGATCCAGTGTACAAAAATGGCAGTTTTTACTGCACGTAGGAACGGCTTTCTGGTGCATGAGAAAACACGGTGGAAGAATCCAGTGTTTATCTGCACCCTTCTCCTCCTCAGACTCCAAACTAATCGAACGGTTATATTAATTGGACGTTGTAGAACTTAAAATTGAACTTTGTCGGCAGATTAAAATTCGATTAAGTTCGGTAATCAAACTTTAATTGAACTCTTACAATTTTTTGCAATATCGTAGTTCAATAAATTATTAGTGAAAATATTGTTGTATTTGAGATTTTACAGTGCGATTAATTTAAAAAAACTTAATCAAACCGAAATCTTAATCTAATCTAATTAAATTCTTTGTGCATTGTGGAATAGAAAATCTGGTCCTCCTTGAGTTGAAGTATATAATAGTTTACTGCCAGCTTGCTACGACCTACGACTTTGTTTGGTGTTTTACGGTGGCAGTACGGTGAGATTTAAAGGTTAGAAAAAACCACCTTACATAGGCTGTAGGACCCAACTTACATTGTACGGTATATCAATGGCGGGCCATGTACTGTGCAATGGGATTTTAGACAGCAAAATATTCCCCACACCGTACAAAACGTGGTATTTAGAGGGTAGAATGCACCCACTGTACTACCATCTAAAAGCACTGTGTTGTCCATATCTAGCTCGACCAACCCATAAAAGTTAAAATTTGTTTCAAAAGCGAAAACATTTCTTTGAAAAAATAATATATAATTGTTACCGTACCCAGGTGTCAAATCTTGAGGAATAGTCTGAAGTATGTAAAGTATAAACAAAAAAAGCTGACATTGGAGTGGTAGCCATGTTTTCAGCTTTTAAGAACCTTATAGCTGAAAAAATACTTTAAAGTCGTGAACATAAAACAGCAAAGTCAAGACTGAAAATAAATCAAAGGTTTTACTAAATATAGCAGCCGAAAGTAGATTGATTGGTCCACAATAAATTTGTAATGTATAAGCAGGATAAATAGATTCAAATAGATAAGAGTCATCGTAAACTGTCAGAGTAAAAGCTCCAGAGAAAATGACCTAGCTGAAAGTCGGAAAATACCGGCATACTAAAAGAGCTAAATATAACAGAGGTAACATTTGGCCTAATATTCCTGACCTAGCCAAAAGCCGCAAAGTACACGCATACTAAAGGAGATAAACGTGACAGAGATAACACTTAGCCTGTAAATGCAAGTTACGGCTATAAAATTACAGACTTAGGCGAGTAAGATGGGTTACACACAAACCAACGGACACGGGCACGGTGCTAATGAAAGACCCGTACGCCAAGCGCTAGGCCAATTAACAATAGACTCTGAGAAAAGAGAAATTGATTGGATAAAAGAAAACAATAACTTTAAGATGCGTCTGCTACATAAGAAAACTAAGCAATTAGGTAAGAAACCGAAATCTTAAATTTAGAGATCTGAACCATCCAGATTGCTAATCTTTGGACACACAATGTGAGTTGGATCTCTTGTACAGTATATGTTGCACCAGATATAGCGTCCCAATAGTTTCTCCCCTTAATCAATGGTAATAAAGTTTTGAAAAACAGTATTTTTGGATTGGAAATGTTAAAATAGGAAGAAAATATGTGGAGTTTTTTTTTAGTCACCTGGTATATAATATTCTTCAGGTGCACTGAAGTTATGTTTAAGTTGCTTTCTACAGAAAAAAACTTTTTTTTTTTTCTTCTTGTGTATGTATTTTAAAAACTAACACAACTAAGCATGTGACCTTCCACGGGATTTGTGGTACAAGTTCATTTACTGATCCTTATAAAGATCTCAAAAATCCTATTAAGGATCCTTAAATAAGGATCTGATCCGTAATTTAAAGATCTGATCCTTAATTTAAGAATCACGATCTTTATTTAAAGATCATTTTGTGATCCTTATTTGGATTCATGTAAAGATCAGTGTGATCTTTATTAGGATTAGTGTGATCCTTAGGATCTTTGTAAAAATCAGTCTGAGCCATCAATTTAAATTTCGGTCTTTGTAGACTCAGAAAACGTTCTTTGCAGCACAGCACAGTCGCATTTTGTTTGTGTAAATGGGGCTTTATTGAAAATCGAATGTTTCTCAAAATGAGAATTCGATAATCGAATGTTTCGAATTTGAATTGAAAAATCACAGAATGCGCGCAAAACAAAAAGAAGAGCCAAAAGGTTTTTGAATTTTCTGAAAGAAGAAAACGAAGGCTATAATATCAACTGGGCAATGATGAATTATCACTAAGCATCTAGATTTGGCTTAAGTGAATAAAACTCCTTGTTTGTCTGTATGAATTGAAATCATTTTGCTTGGTTCAATTTATGTACTGTTTGTTTGCTGCAATTCACTGTTTTTACGTTGAGTTTTCAGATATTTCTTGAAATAGATTTTCATAAAACATGACGATGGATTACTTGTTTTGTGGTTTCTTTTTGTTTTAAAAGGTAAGCAGTTGATTACTCAGCAGAACTTTATAATAATTATGTTTTAGTGCTTGCTTGTATTTGATGTTTAGCTGTTTTGCAGTGAAAATGCCTTGGTTGTAAACCTTAATAGGATCGATTTATGATCCATAATAATAGGATCTTTCTGATCCTTAATGCAATCCTTGTGATCCTTATTTCCAATTAAGGATCAACTGATCCTGTTTGGATGACCAGCGTGATCTTAATTAGGATCAGCAAATGAACTTGTACCACAAATCCCGTGGAAGGTCACATATATGTTAATAAAACATTAAACATAAGTTCTGCATATTGAATTAAAAAGTACCAATATCTATTATTACATTATTGAAGGTAGAAAAATTAATAAACAAAACACAAAACTGTTTCCAACAGTTTCCTTTTTTATCTGAATTTGAAGCACAACCTCAACCATTTCCAAACAAAATATTTTCAGTTGTTTTACACCTTTTTTGTTTCTGGAAAATTAAGTTTAAAGTAGGCTACGTCATAATTTCCTTCGTTCAGAGCGTAAACTCCTTCTCTTCGGACTATGCGCTTTGCTCTTAAAATG
>JAUJPO010125989.1:0-21195 GCA_032270745.1 Tiaropsis multicirrata | reverse complement strand
AAAAAACTAATGAACCAATCTCGAGAAAAGCTAATAACGAACGAACAGACGAACAGACGAACGGACAACGGTTAATTTATAGGACCTCCAGGTAGGTCCAAAAAAAACAAGGTCGCAAGTTTTGTGTACCAGCCTTTCAAAGAAAGCATCTTCTTTTGTCAAAATATTTTAACTGTATTTTAAATCACCGAAAGACGGAGAAGAAAAACAGAAACTTTTGAAACAGATACCATCAAGAATCACATTTTGATCAGAAACCGTTATTTGGTAATTAGCGTTCATTAAAGCTTATAATGACAATACAACTCACAAGAAAACCACGATAATTAGCAAGATAGCAAACATAAAGTAAAATTAACTATAAGGAAAACATTTGCTGCTACTGGGGAGGCCCGTTAGAAAAAAAGGGACATTTAATTTGTAAACCTAAGAAAAGCTACCCAAAATTTGGATAATGTGAATTAATATACCGGGTGTCCCAGAAAATAAAATTGCCGTATTTTTTCTGCTTTTCTTTTCAAACAATTATAACCATTGATAAAGTCGTAAAGCTCTTAAAAAGAGTGCAATTTTGAACTTAATTGGGTAAATTTAATACCCCTTTTTGCCGTATTTTTACACTTTTTGAACAATGATTTTTTTCTTAAAAAGCTTATTATAACTTGATAATACTGAACCGAATTTGAAAAGTTATATCTCAAAATTCAAGTTGACTTTCCCCTCTCTAATGAAATAAGAACATTAATAAAAAACAACTCTTTTGGCTCTAGGAGGCCAATAAACACCGAAAGATTTTTCTGGGACACCCGGTAATGTAAGTTAAAGATGTTCGTCAAAACTTGAGAATCAAACAGTTTGGAAAAAAAGATCCACCTTGACTAAAGCTGATACTGGGAGGGTACCATTAAACGATAACATCCCTTATCAATTTGAATTTCTTATAGCTACACTTTATAAGAAAGAAAGATATAACTTTTACACACATTATAACTAAATAATTTTGAAATTCTAACAAACAAATTACTTGAGTCTAAAATTGGTGTCACATACCTTCATTCTGTACCTCCAAAGTCTTTCGTGTAAGGTCCAGTTCCTTTCGTTCTTTTTCTGATGATTTCAATTTACCCTCCACATCTGAGAGAAAATGAAGGGAAGGAATAGAATTTGGCCTATCCGGAGATTGAGCGAGTATTGTATATTGTACCTTGAACATGCTTATAAAAATTCCGACTGCTATATGGAATAATTTCTTTCTGGTTCCTTTGTGTTGTAAAAAATTACTTACTCCAAGAAGAGTATACTTTTAACATTTTCAGCAAAAAAAAAAAAAAAATGCTTGTCATTTACCAGCTAGTTTCTTTTTGTAAACGGTCAATTCTGCAGCTCCTGATTTGTCACTACTGGTGCTTGGCTCCCTTGATCGTGATCGGCTGAGCGAATCTAAAAGAAAATCAAAGGGGCGAAAATCAAAGTAACTTGCCCTATAACATTTTGTTGCTTTGCACTGCAGACAGAAAAAAACATTTTTATTGAGGGGTGGATTCAAAAAAGGAAGGAGTGAATGAATCATGGTTCGTGTAAATTCTGGTAAATTGTAAAGACTTCAATTCCCTCATGATTCGACCTACATTTTATTACAAAAGAAAATGGACAATTAAAGAGTTATAAACAGAAGTTATAATCATGTTTTTTTTTACCTTCTAGCTTCTTTTGGAGTTCTGATTTTTCTTTCCTTAAAGTTATGATCTTCTTTTCGAGACTTGCCACATTGTCAGAAACAGGAGAACCTTAAAAATAATTTAAAACATTTAGTACGTGAAAAGACTTTGTTTATTAAAAAAACTGATAAAATCATTATGTTCATAAACTATCCTTAAAGGATTCAGTCTCCGTTAAAATCACCAAAGACATTAGTGAATATAGTATAAGAGCTAAGCTCTACATCCAAAATGTCTTTTTAAAGGCTAAAATGATAAAACACAAAAAAATAGGAAACACACCAGACTCATACATATTACAGACAATAAAATGGACATTGAATCGTTAAAATTAAAAATCAATGAACACTTTAAATAAATGTTTTAAGGATATAAAGTTCAAATTGATTTGAAATGAAGAAAATGATAATGAAAGGAATCGATAAAACTGATTGAAAAAGGATTTGGGAAAAACCTTACTCTTGCTTGGTGCTCCATCAGGTTCGTCTCTCTGCATAATCGAGTTCTCTGGCAAGTCAGAAATTTGGCTGGGAAATAAAAAGTGATGGTGTTTAAACTAAACATGGTACTTTACAACACTTTTTCAAATCAAGAAGTTTCAGTTTTAATCTGCATTACTTAAAGGCTGGCTTTTCTGAAAGTATTTTTATTTAAAAAAAAAGAATCGATCAAATTTCTATGAAAAAAAGTTGAATAAAACTCGAAAGTATAAACGTCAAGTCATAGAAATTCATAGGATACCAAACTAATCAAACTTTAACTTTGCATAGCACATGACAAAAATAACAGTCTAGGAGCTCCTCGAAATTGATAACTTACTCAAATGAAGAAAATGTAAAAACCTCAAGAAAGGGACCCATAAAATCTACTTTATTACTTTTTTTGTAGACGAAATAGAATTCCTTTTTAATTTCATCCCCAGTGCAGTGACTTATCCCTCAATAAGTAAGGAAAGAGAGAACACAGAGGAAGAAAAAGGGCAAAACTGAGGGGAAAAATAGAAAGCATTTCTAAATTAGATTTAGAACAGTTCATCCCCCATGAAATTTGGAGAAACCTTTTTAAAATTATAGTTTGTAAAAAAGAATCCAATTATAAAACATTCGTAGGTTCTTCCATCTCACGTCGTAGCTTTTCCCCTTTACTTTTTGCTTATCATAAACAAAAAAACGCAGAAACTTTATTCCTCAAAGAAAGAATTAGTATTCAAAGATAAAGGTCAGCTTTTAATTGACGAAGACATCAACCTTTGAGACATTTTAATGACAGTAGCAGTAATCAGCTTTTAAGTAGTTTCAAAGGAGAACAGAGAGAGACTTTATATGGCGTCATTTTTGTACGTTTATAAGTTTTTACAATATGGAAAATTCTTTTTGGTAAGATTTTCATATCTATCAATTACTTTCTCGTCGTTTCTGTCACTTAATCTATTCTTAGTTCCTGTTCAGAGAGGTTTTCTAAATCAATGGTTAAAAAATAAATTCATAGACATAACTAATTTGTTTAACGTGTTTTGAGCTAGACGAAAAAAAGAGCATTGTACTGGTGTCTGTCTCAAACCGTTAGTGATTAAAAGGCGTTTTGCGTATGATCATCTAACTTGACTCCTCATCTGACTAAATCTGGAAAACTGGTGTAAACTTCAAAGATCGACTTAAGTGACACAATGTTGTTTTTCTAATAATATCAAAATGACCAACTCAATAAGAGAACAAAACCAAAATTATTTGCATATATATAAATTCAATACCTTTTTTTAGTGTATGTGAAACCAACGAAAGGCAACTGGTGACCGGTGAAAGCATTATGAGATGGTGGTGGTGAAAACTCCTGAGAAGGAAAAGAAAAACATAAAGTTGAATGGTTGCTGTTAGTTCCAAATAATTTTAACCTGAAAGATGAGGCCTCTATTCATCTTAGTGGCCTAGGTGTCTGACGGACCCTTCTCATTATAAAATAGATTCGACGTGGAGTCACTCAACGCAGTAATAAAAAAAGGAACAAATCTACAGTATTCCAGTCAAAAGTTTTGTTTTGGCTGTAAAACTATTGAGAGAAAAAAAGCACAAATTCTGAATTAAGAATAATGTATAATATACACCTGTGTCTTCGCTTCCATCAAATCGTCAATGTCGAAGTTTGAAACATCGGTTGGACCATCCAGTTCAGGAACGTAAGGTGGTGTTACTGAATTTGAAAGAGAAATAATAAAACAGAAATAAAAAAATAAAGAAAATAAAGAAAATCGGAATCAAAGTTTACCATACCGTTACAAGAAAACAATATAAACACAGGCATCTTTTTGAGGTAAATGGACATTACATTTCAATAACATTTTCTTAAGTCTGATACTTAGTAGCACTTGAGTTGGACAGAGCTAATTGTAAAAGAATTAAATGACATTCATGCAGGGAACATGGAAATCAATTAAACCTTCTGCACATTATCACTATAAAATAATTGATTGCATATTTAGAAACTCTTAATAAGATTTTTCAAGCGAGCAAAAAGTGCCCATGTTTATATTAGAACGAACAATGGTGTTGTGTTGGGAATGTTTTGTTATCTTTTATGTTAGGTAAGAATGTGTTCTAATGTATGTATTTAAGATGATTTTTGAGTTTTCTTGTTACACTCGTTTATATTATAAATCTTGTTTATTTTTTTGCAAATAATTATTTGAAAATCAGCATGTATGTTGAATATGAAAAGTTATGTTAAAAATAGAGTTGCCTTTCTTCTGAAATTAACCTTCTTTCTCTCTCTCTCTAGGTTTATCATTTTCATCTTAAGCCGTTATCCGATAGGAAAACACCACAATACCATATTATCAAGCTTCTTTTTCTAGGTTTTTTCCTCTTACTTATTGACATTATTTTGGAACACTCCGACCTGTGAATTAGATTTTTTTTGGAATGTAGGGAAGCTGAACATATTTACATACAACAATTACTTACAATCTAAAATGTTATTCCAGTCAATGCCATTGAAAAAAGGATGTTGTTTGAAATCACGAAGTCCCCTTTTCCCAAGCCTTTTGTCTGCATCACAAACCAAACTAAAAAATTCAGGGGTAAAAAGCTTGAAAATATTAAAATCATAATATTGGCATAAAGAGGTTTCAAAGTTTTTGCTTATTTTTTTGTTCTTGTTCTTCAACTTGAAACGGAAGAGAAAAACTAGCCTCATTCTGTCTGATTTGATGAGAAAGTCAGTTTGAAGAATCAAGAAAGATTCTAATTAGCATCACAAAAAAGGAGACAAAATTTGATTGATGGAGCCATTACCTGGATAATAAATTCTTGCAACTATCTGATACTTCATAATCATCTGGGAATTTGAATTTACTCTATAAAATGATCGAAATTATTGACCATTTTATCATTTCAATCCATGCTTTATTTCTTTCTCTGTTCGGTGACTGAATAAATAATCTTGGATATTATAATGTTTTCACCTAAAATTCAGATCATTCAAGAACATTCTGTTAACTAAAAAATAAATTTATGAATCAATAGTGTCTCCCTCTGCCTGTGTTTCGAAAAAATGATCATCATAAAAACACAACTGTGACTCATAATACCTTGTGATCCATAATTTGACCATACGTTTCGATCAGTGATTCAGCGTAGAATGGTGTTTCGCCGTAGATCATTTCATAACAACAAATACCCAATGACCACCAATCGCACTCTTTCCCGTATTGCCCCTTTCCATCCTCCATTGCCTGATAAAAAAAGAAGATTCACATTTCAGATTGATATCAAATACTCTTCATAAACTAATTTAGAATTCAAGAATTCTCCAAATAATTAATTTGATTTATAAATGTTTTTTTGCCATACGGTATCACGTGTAACTTTTCTGACCCTCGTTTGAGTATCATTTCAAATTTTAAAGGTTCTAGAAATTCCTGTGAGAAATTGAGAAATTTTATCCCAGAGATGTTGATTAACAACCTTCCTAACCCTTGCAGACAAAAACAATTAGATATAATAAAAGATTTTGAAGACATTATTTGAACACTCTGTCAAATAAAAAAACTTACTTGTAAGATTTCAGGGCTGATGTAATCTGGTGTTCCAACAGCTACTGAACATTTGACCTACAAAATAAAAACAAAATATGACTTCATGATTTGACCTAAAAACTGCACCATGTGCATCTCAAATAAAAATCTCCCTCTATATCTCTAATATATATGATGGAAATAGAATACCTTTTTAAAGAAAAAAACTTTGGTGGGACACCCAGGCTGTCCTAAAAAAACCTCTTGTTTCCCGTCCGCGGCTGGGTGAAAGTTTCTTTATGAGGCATCTGGCCGGCTTGCTTTTTTTTTTTTTTTGATCATTTATGTATCATGTGATTTTTGTATTTAAAAAGATAATTTAAAAAGGTATCAAACAAAATTAAAAGATACCTGAATGACATAAATGTTCGAAAATAAGCTTGAAACCCTATTATATAACCAATTCTGTTTGGCTTTAAAGTCAATAATAAGAGGTTCAACATTGTTCGGAAAAGAGTTGAAAGAAAAACTTAAATCACTCGAATTTTGCAAAAAAAGAATCCCGGCCACCCGGGTTAGGAAAATTTTGCCCACACGCCGACCAGAAACAAACATTTTTTTAAGGATAACCCAAGTATAGATTCAAATTATTTTTCAAAAAACAACTTTTCAGACTAGTTTTGGTGAAAAGATTTCTTTATAGATTATAGATTATAAATTTACCCACTTTAACCTTATTTAAGAAGCTTTTATTGATGGATTTTAAAAAGAACTAAAAAGAAAGAACTTAAAAAACAATCAGAGAAAAGAACAATCAAAGAATGACTTACATAGCCATCTGACCCTATTTGCAAACAAGATCCAAAATCTGCCAACTTTATGTGACCATCTACATCTATTAGCACATTGTCAGGTTTGATATCTCTAAAATTGTTGTAAGTAAATTCCATGCAATCACGTAATCATTCAACATTTCAGCTTTGTATTATAGTACATGCCAGCCCGGCCTAAAGATCGGCTTTTTCAGGCCGGCCCAATATCTATGTTATCCAAATTGCTTGAAGCGACACAAATGTTCTCCATTATTTTTAACATTTTTTCATGCTATTTGATCTTTTATTTGTGGCAGTAAAATTGTTAAAATTACAGTTGCTTTTACTCAGCATTTGCTGCAGCCAAAGATTAGGACTGAGACAAAACATAAAAGCAGGATATTGATGATGACATTCAACCTAAGCACTACCAATTTTAAAATTAACCTCTATCAAAGAAAGTTTTCAAAATGGTATTCAATATTATGGGACTTGGTAACGACCCACAAGAACTAAAGTATATATTTGTACCTGTGGACATAATTCATTTCATGTATTGAATTGATTGCAAGAATAATTTCCGCCACATAGAATTTCATCATGCTTTCTGGCAAATGATCCTCATATTTACTTAACAATGTTAACAGATCCCCTCCACTATAATAGTCCATGACGAAGTACTAAAAACAAACAAAAAAGCAAATATTTATTATAAAATTTTGCATCAAATTTGTTTGATAAATAGTAACACATTATAAAAAACATACATTTAAGTAAATAATTAGCAGATTTCTTAAAGTCATAAGGTTCACTGTTTTTCATTTTTTTAGATCTCATTTTTTTGTAGTTGCAAAAACACCTTTAGATCATCAAAATACAACAATTTAAAAAAAACCATTATATAAAACTTTCTGAAACGCAATCCTAAATTTTAAAATAAGTACCATATTACTTTGAATAAACAACCGGGGCGTTTATTAATTTTTTGGATTTTAAGGGGGCGTTAAAAGATTTGGGCCTTCATTAAATAATTTGAAAAATTGAACTCAAAGTATTGTTATAGGTTAATTTGATACATATTTTGATACAATAACAACATTATTCAAGCAAGTATTTTTGTGTGTCTAAATACCCATTTCCCTCGAATTAGAGTTCAAATCAGCCTTGTTTCGAATAAACGTTCCCTTCAGGAGGGTGTTTAAAAGAAGTAATATGGTAAGTCATTTACCGCTGTTTAAAGGGTGGTATGTAACATTCTTGAAGTCTTATAAAGCAGGCCATTTTTTATGCCTTTTAAGGGTCCGATTATCGGACGCTGCCCCTCTCGAAATTTTCTAGATATGTTTAAATTTGTAGCAAAAACAGTCTTTTTGTACAAAACTACCCCAAAAAGTTTCCAGAGGACGATGCCCTGCCTTTCTAAAATTTGGCATGTAAAGGGCAAAAATATAGCCTGTTAGAAACTTACCAAATTACTAGAATCTTGGAATGCATAATGTAATTTTGTTATCCATCTTTTATCACCGAATACAAGAATATCACGCTCTTCTCTATAACATGCTGTCTGAAAATAAAAATAAACATTTCAATTATATCTAACAGTAAAGATTTGTTAATTTTTTTCCGAGTAAAAACTTGACTTTTGAGAAGCGTAAAGCAGAAAATACACTTTTGTAAACATGTAATTTATAGCTAAGCTTAACAATCTCTATAAAACAGGGCAGTTTCTGAACTTTGTTTTGCATGTACGGCATAATACTAGAATAGAGCTTTTGAGAGATAGCTTCTCTTAAAGCAATTTGACGTCAAATTTCAGGCACGCTCCTGAAAAATGCAACAAAATGGTGAAAATCAATGAAAAATCCAACAACAAAATTTCACCAAAATATGAGCCCTGTACAGCCAATACGTTTTACGAATGAGGTCATAAAGGATAATGACATGCTACAGTGCAGTGTAGGAAGTGCCAAAGATTCGTCCATTATGCCTGTTCGGAGCTTCCTGCATACCAGATTCAATTATGTCTTCAATTCAAAAGTAGGAGTTTTCAGTGTGCAGAATGTGTTACAATCAAACCAATATTGTTGGAAAAGATCAAAACAAGCAAGAAAAGAGTGAAAAGTAACCAAATAACGAATATAAAATGTGTCAAAGAAGATCAACAAGGATTTAAATCTGTTTTCAACGCTAAGTTGGGTAATCTAGAGAAGAAAATTGAACAGCTTATAAATGGGGTTTAATGTAGACATTGTTAGTGCAGAATGAATAGGTACCCGAAAAGATGATTATATTCGTATCGAAAAAGTGCTGACCTTTAAAAGTGAAAAACGAGGAAAAAAAGAGGAAAATTATGGCATTGGTCCCCAAGCTAGAACAATGTGATTTCAAGATAACCAATGACTTCTTGAAAAAAGAACATGAAACCATCAAAGAATGGCATCATAAGGAGAAAGAGAAAACAAACAGAGAGAAAGATTAACTTGCGTATGGAAGGTAAGGGGTAGTCCTCGGACTGAACTCTACCTAAAGAGAACTCGTAACAAGACCGTTACTAAAAAGAAAGAATTGTAAATTATAAAAGATTGTTTCATAGAGGTCAATAGAGCTGTGAAATATATTACTATTAATAAAAAATATATAAAAAAGAACCCATAATGATGTCGGCCTATTATTTACCTCTGCTCTTTTGACCATTTCCCATTTATTCAAAGTTTTCATTGCAAACACCTGATTGGTAGCTTTCATCTGAACCACAGCTACCTGAGAGATTAAATCGATAATTATTAATAATTTAAATTGCTGGAATCCTTGAATGCTGAATTTGCAGTTCTCAAGTTTTTTTGACTACCTTATACACAAATAATTAATTGGTTTTAAGTACTTGAAATTTATTTGATCAAAAGTTAATGATACGGCAAGCTTTGGTTATGATACTATGTCATACTAAACTATGGGCATTTCCTAAATAATAACATGTTTGTTTCCTGTTAATAACTAGTTATTTGGTGTAAAATAAGATATTTCATCATTTTTTGGCTATACCTAGAATTTTTAGGCTGAATAAGACGATCTCTGAGCTGGATTCATTTTTGACAGAAGTATTTTCACCAGTAAATTTGAAAATATATTTTTTTGATTTGATCGATAAATTTTTTATTCTCAACTCGCTGCATAACCATTTTCAGGATAGCTGAGTGGAAGAAACAAAAGGTTTTATAACGTTTTAAAAATAATGTATTGTTTATGTTTGATGTAGGTTGCAAAATATTCACCTCTCCAAAAGCTCCTCTTCCAATAACATTCAATGTTTCAAAATCATCACGCTTCAATCTCAAATTCTTCACTCTGGTAGCAACAGGCTTGGCTGAAAAAGAAAGAAATCAGGAATTTGATAGATATCCTCCAAAATGTAAATTTTTCAAAAACATTAAAGAAGGAGCAGTAGTGCTCAGAAAATTGTGGACAGTTAATATTATATTATTATAAGGGGACACAAATTTAATTTGTTGTTCTACAGCCTAACAGAACAAAAATGCAAACATAATCATATCAAATTTCTATTCAGTTTTACTTGAAAGAATTGTGCATAAACAATAAACATGAATGTGGTTCTGTGTTAACATTATAATAAGGTGAAATAAAGAATCAAGGAAATGAGAAATAGCATTTTACCAATTTCCAGAAAATCTACCACTCGTTTATCCCTCTTCATGACAGTTGTGTTACATTCATCATAAAGCACGATTAGTAAATCAAGCAGGGTTTCAGTGCTGAACATCTCCCTTGGGATATTGCTTGGTGAAACATAGAGCTTCTCCAAGGCCCGAAGCCTTTTCTCTGCAAAATCGTTTTCCATAGTTGGTTTATTATTTATCAGCTGACATTGAATCTAGTTCTAACATCATCCTTTCTATATTTGTAGTGTTTATCCATAATTTCTGTTAACTACAAGGCCCAGTCATTATTGCCTAAAAATAAAAGATTCTATCCATTTAATTAAAAACATAAATCTCACCAACGGGTTAATATTAACATTATTTTACTTCACCAATACAAAATACCCTGGAACATGATACAGAAGATACAAGAAAATATTGATATTTTCACATAATAGCTCATTGTAACTAGTTTTAATAAGTCATTATAAGAAACAACTGAATACAGTGATATTAAAAAAATTCATAAATGGATTCATAAATGGAAACTGAAGGAGGAAGGAAGTAGATAAATTGCTTAAGTAGTTTTTGTTCATAAACCAGTAGCTAATAGTAATACAATTTGTTAGCTGTTAAATTTTAACTTTTTTATACAAGCCAATAAAATAATTGACAGGACAAAACGAATAATACCTTACAATCAGAGAAGGAAGATGATTAAACCGGCCCCTTCTGCCTTATAGAGTTTTTTCAGAAAAATTCCGACAAAATTCCAAGCAATTTGTGTCCTTTATACCAGACTGTCTTAATTGAACTGTTTGATTATCAAACTAGTCAAACTTCAGTTGAGTCAACATTAGGGGATTTTCTTTGAGTGATAATATGATTGTATTTAATAAAGAAGGTCTGGAGAAAGTTTCAGCTGTATCTTATTTTTCTCCCACAAACAGACTGCTTTTATCTACCACAATCTCAATAAAATGAATAAATGCTGCTCAAAACTTTAGATTTTTTACTCAATTATTAAAACTCATTAGCGCTTTCCTGTCGCATTGCTTAAAAAAAATTCAGATCTTTCTTTTATGAAAATTCATAAAAATCCCCCCTTAACAGAAGCTTCTTTTCTGTTAATATCTTTTTTTAAATAGGATTGTTTAAGCCAATTTAGAGAGCCTGATTTTCAAAAAATTTCTGTTCGGCACCAACTATGGTGGTGCCTCATTAGATACTTTATTATGTGGGCCCCGTCGCTTTCAAAGACAACAGCCGTGGTCCATGTAATACTCTTCACTCAAACAGACTTTGCAAGGTTTTAAGCAGTCAGAGAAAACCTGTATAAGAGTCTGCAATCTATTTTGTCAAAATGCTTTAAATGAAGGGTATTAGCTTGTCTAAGAATCTATTTTTTCTAAAATTTTCCTTGTCGGACCCAACTATGATGCGTCCTCCTCATTAATTAAAATCGTACTGCAATTGATTTCAATGAGATTTCAAATTAACCCACCTTAAAATCAGTATCAATATCCACAGTGCTTTTGTTAGGGAGAAAGATAATTTTTTATAGCAAAGTACCAGGAAATAATTGCAGGGTAACCATGTTTTGCAGCAAAAACCTATTAAAATTAAAGTTTTTCGTAAGGGGGGGTTTGGAAATTTAATATGAATTTTGTATGGGTGGGGGTTGGATTCAAGGGTGGGAGTTGATCCAGGTAAGGAGGGTTCAAACCCCTCTAGAAACTATGATAGCCACTTATAGCCAAATAATGATAAAACTAAGGTTTTTAGATAATAATTACCATGGCACCAGCACATGGAATCCTGCAGGTATCAAAAACCTTTCTATTTTTTTTGGAAACATAAAACATGAAAAGTCAATTTGAGGGTGCTGGTTTGGACTGTTGGAATCGCAATCTGCATACTACTATCTGCATAATTTATAAAAAATTAATTAGTTTTTAAATCAACGATTTTTTAAATTATTTTGTATTTGGGAACGCTAGCATAGTAACCATTCAGGGATTATTTTAACATTTTTTCATACAGTCTGTCATGACTCTTACTCTGCAGAGTTTTTTAATGGTGTTCTGAAGACATCAAAAATCATACATATTTGATATTGTTAACCCTTCTGCCACGAAGAAGATTTGCTACAAAACTATACTCACAGGAATCCATGTGCCTTTACCACGGTAATTTAATAGAACATATATATATATAGAATCGCACACAATCGCAAAGTTAATTACAACATAAGTAACTTGCACTTCATCTTAGAAGTGAAAATATATTTTATCATCTTATTAGTGATTTGTGAAGAACCACAAGCTGAAAATTCTTCACTTTAGCCTTAAAATGTTCGCTTAAAATTTTTTCACATCGTTAGTGAAAGAATGATTCAAAACCGCAAGTTCGTTTTATCATAAATTGCAACTAAACTTTTGGGTTTGATTATTCAAAAGCTGTGTGACAAGAGCGCTAATGATTTTTGAATGATTTTGTAATAATCAAGTAAAAAATCTAGCGTTCTAGTCGTTATCTATTAAAATGATGCGTTTTTTATCTAGTTGACCCGACTAACCATAAAGTCTATATCAGATAAAAAAATCTAAGACTTTCAATTGGCTGTTTGAACGTTTCCGTTTACATCTCACCGTTGTGCCCCAATTTATCCTACTAATGTGAAACCTCACTTTTATTGTGTATTGATACATTACCATGAAATGAGGTTACTTGGGATGCCAGAAATGATGCCATTTTGATGACCTTCCAGATCTTGTGAATGTTGATGTTTGAAAAAGAATTCAATACTGTTGTAGTTCGCACCAAGTATACCAATCAAACAAAATTTGAGAAAACAGCAAAATCCAAGCAATTAAAAAAGTTGTGCGAAAGCTGAACAAGTGCGACACTGAGCTCTAAGAAATCCACAATTTTGCAAGAAAGTTGGTCGGTTGAAGGGTGGTTTCCACTAAGGTTTAACTAAACGTCCATTTCAAAGGGCGGGCGCGAGTACACCACGGTAAAAAATGGCGAGGGGGGGGGGTGATACACAAAAACCAGGCTTCAAAAAATGCTTTGGCTCCCATAAATTTAGAAAATCTAATTAGTGTGCTTTTACTTTGCAGATCTCTAGAGATCAAGAAACAAAACAAAATGAATATGACTCGTTGAAGTGAATTAATGCTCCGAGCAAAGTAATATTTACCATCCGGAAGTTAAAATCCGTTCTTCCATCTCTCAAGGAAAAAGTTGATGCGTCACTCAAAAGTCGTGTGGTATACCATATTATTTGTCCAAGTTGCGAGGCTTGCTATGTCGGTCAAACCAGTCGGCATTTAATCACACGTATAAAAGAGCATGCACGCTCATCAACACCCGTGGGATCACATTTTGGTGAATGCAATGTTGAATTATCAATGGAAAACGTTTCCATTATTACGACAGCGAGAACAATAACACAACTATTAATACTTGAAGCATTAAGTATTAAAACAATTAAACCTGGTCTAAATACAAAGGATGAATTTCGAATGCGCACATTAACAATTAAGTTATAAGTGTGCTGTGATTTTCATTTTATTTTATTTATGAGTTGGAAAAATGTTTCAGTTTTTATTTTTAGTGTTGTTATTTCTGATGGTAGTGTTGTGATGTGGAAAAATGAACGTGTACATTTTGTAGATAGATTTTTAATCTGTTTTTACTGTTTTTATATTTTAGCTGATGATGATTCAAATTAGAATCGAAATATATTCTTAAACAAAATAAAAATGAAAAATAATTTACATTGTTGACAAAACATATCAATAAAGAATTTCACAATGTTCTTACCATTTTAATATTAAAACGTTTGTCAATTTTGTCATCATGTTATGCAAACTCGTCCCAAGTCCTCTCCTCCATTTTTTTTACGATTTTGATAGCATTTCGGAAAGGCTATCATACAAGTCAAAGAATGAAGAAACAGGCTCTGGGTACGAGATTGCATGTTATGATTAAAACGCTTGCAACGTTTCGATAATATTCTGATATTTAAATGATAGTGGTTGTGCAAAAATGCTTGGCTTTACATTAAATTAATAATCTGTTTTTGGTGAACTATAGAAAAAGTTTTTGTGTCATTAAATTTAAATTTTGTGATTTGAGCCAAGATAAACTTCCAATACCTTATCGGGTAAAAAGAATCGGGAAATAATTTGGTCGGGTTTGGTCGATGTTAGGCAAGGGGTTATTTAGGATATTAAAGTCAACACAGTTTTTCTTTGTTTCTACATCCAAATACGCTTCTTTTGAGCTATAAATGACTATATACGGATGGGCGCTATTGGTGCGCATTGTTTATGGTTAACCATAGTATAAATATGGAATGGCTGGAATGAGCAGAACTTGATTTTTGCTGTACTATCTCTGTTGTAATAACGAGGTTGCGCAAGGAGCTATTTAGGACCTTAGACGCGTTTGAGTCAACCTGTACATAATTCGTCTAAGCAAAACTTGTACACAAAAATCTATGTACAGGCTGACTCATGCGCGTTTAAGGTCCTTGCGTAACCTCGCTATTACCAGTTTCTGACAATGGTTCTGCAATCTCGTACCCAGAGCCTGTTTCTCCATTCTTTTGACTTACATGATAGCCATGCTATCAAAATCGTAAAAAAAATGGAGGAGAGGACTGGGGACGCGTTTCGTTCAGTTGTAGTTTTAATGGAGACAAAACATGTCATTTAAAAATCATGAAATGAAGAAAGACACTGAATATAGATGCATCGAGAAGAACAGAATATCATAACGAAAGTAAATGGAAGAAAACTAAAGTGCCTTCAATGCCTTCATCATAAATTTATAAAATTATTTCTGAAATAATAAGTAAAGGAATGTTTCAAAATCATACTAGGGAAATTTCACGCAATGAGCTTTAGATTTACAACTACAATCGCCGTTTTTATTTGAGTGCTTACAAAGACAATTTAGGTTACATAGTGTTATTTTTATCAAAACACCCAAAAAATCTATATAATCTATAGTTCATAATGTCAATAGCAACCATACTGGAGATTTTCAATTATGAAAGATTCGTTGTGTCGCCAAAAAAGAAGAAAAGTACGTAAATTTATCAACAAAAATAAAATAATGTCCAGAACAACAATTAGCTGGCAAAAACAATACCGTCAACATTCCAGCCGCGGCATTCTTATACTATGTTTTAACCGATTTTTTCCCCGTTAAAGGCATATAGAGAAGTTATTTATTAAAAATAAAAGGATTTTTTAACATAACTAACGCTGTCCTGTGATGTTTGATGTGATCGTAATTGGAGCTGGTATCAACGGAAGTTCAACAGCTTATGAGTTGAGAAATAAACAAAACAAAAATGTTTTACTTCTGGAACAGGTTTGGAAATTCTACTCTACACTATCTTTCCAATCCGGTTACCTTCAGGGGGGGGGGGGGGCACTCAATATCTCAAAACTACCGTACGTTCGGACAAAAATTCGGGTTTCAAAATCGGACCCTTACAGTGCAGTGCAAAAACCCCACCAGGTTGTCTTTACAATTATTTATCGAAAAACTGTCGAAACAATTCTTTTCATTGTACAGTTGAACCCATGTAATTCGGGACCAAGAAGAGACCGATAATTTCGTTCGAATTACATGAGTTTTCGAATTATAGGAGTGTGATTAAGTCAGACGGAACCGAAGATTTTGTTCGAATTATATGAGTTTTCGAATTATAGGAGTTCGAATTGCATGGGTTCAACTGTAATTATATATCTTAGATACGAGAAATACGTTGTCGGAGAAAAGTGAAGGTCTAAAAAAACTAGTAATTCAAGAAAGATTTCCGCCACTCGAATTATTCTCGTGAAGAATTTTATATTACTGTAGTATCCGAAAGGAAAATTCTAGAAAGAAGGCGGACTTTTCCTATAATGTGGAAGAGGTAGTAAATCCATTGAAATCCGCTAAAGTAGAGCTCCATCATGTGAGTCTATAGAGAAACCCAAGGGGGTCCCTGTCAGCAAAAAACTCAATTGGCAAAAGATCCAATTTTCTGGCAATTGTTAAAGTTATTTATTCGTTCATTTCATGTTATTCATCTTGCAATTTGAGACCACGTCGTTCTTTAGTACAAAACTTGAATAAAAGAGACACATTTTTGTTTTTAACCTCCATTTCTTTAGTTCCCATTACCTCACACACGAGGAAGTTCGCATGGCCAAACAAGAGTCATTCGTTGCTTATATCAAAAGAAGATCTATTCCCAAATAACCATAGATTCATTTCCGATATGGAAAGAACTTGAAAAACAGACAAATGAAACACTATTGATGTAAGTTGAGCTTGTTTATCGCTGAATATGAAAAACTCGATTCACAATTTCGTCCCCAGACCCTGATTCTCCGTTTATTTATTTTTATGATTAGTCTGCAAATACCGTCAATGGGCTTACCGGGGAAATGACCTTAACTGTTGAGGATATAAGATATCCAGGGAGCGGGGGGGGCTGGTTCAAAGTATTTTCAGCACAGATATTACAGCGGGGGCTGGTGTTAATAAAAATCGACATCCAAATAACGTTCTGACGTTGTTTCGACGTTAAAACAACGTTGTCCCGTCGTCAAAAACACAATTCCATATATTGCAAGGTCTTTATAAATCTTCAAGATCTTCAAACTGTTAAAACAAAAGCAAAATTTCTGTATATTCTTCAAAACAGTCAAAATGGAATGCTTTCGATATATGACAATACAATGGAGAAAGAAAAATTGAAACAAAGCAAGAAAGTGTTAGAAGATCTTATGGTTCCATACGAAGTTCTCAATACCAATGAAATTAACGACAGATACAAACCCTTCCATTTCGAAGGTGATTATTCGGCAATTTTCGAATCTATGGGAGGAACTTTGATGGCTAACAAATGTCTTCAAGCTTTTCAGGTAGGTTTACAAACACCGAATATATTTGGTTGTATTTAAACATGTGAGTGCATATTACATTGTGAATTTTAGGGATTTTACAAATAAATCAACTATGTGCACAGTATACTATAAGTTTTATTGTCATTGGGAACTGGGAACAAGTAATGTATCTTTTTCTTCAGACTTTGTACAAAGAAGCAGGTGGAATACTCAAAGACAATGAACAAGTTAAAGAAATTATTCCTGGTAATAGTGACGTCACTGTTATCACCAACAGATCACAATATAAAACGAAATCATTGGTCATCACAGCAGGTTAAATTACTTATTCCCAGTCTTCTCTAGAATCACCCGAGCGAGAGGCATGCTAATACAAAAATCTCCACTTCGATGAGCAAAGGAAAATAATTGACAAACCTAAAAAGCCTCAAATAGAAAAAGACTATACCCAAACACTATACTCTCTAAATTTTTTATTTTAGGACCGTTTGTATCCAAATTGCTGAGGCCGTTGCATTTGGAATTGCCGTTGACTGTAAGTTCAATGATTCTTTTACTGACCAAAGTAATCATATAGTCTGGAGGTAGACCTAATGATTATTACACTTTTTGCTGGCCATGTACCTAACAAGCACATGACGTTTTTTAACGCCGTTTTAACGTCCGTATAACGTTCTGCCGTTAGAGCAACGTTCCGTGTCTGCTGTGGAATGCGGAGTCAGCAATATTTACCGCAATGCGCAAGTATTTTGTTATTGTATGAATAACCATTGCCACACACCCAGATAACGTTGTCTGAAGTTAAAGCTAGCATTAGTACCTTGTCAGCACGGCGACCTACTTTGAACCATATAAAACCCCAACGAGCAATTTAACGCAATTCAAAATAAATTTCATAATGTTTCTCTGTCTGTTTAGATCCAAAGAAATCATTTATGTTTTTGGAGGCTTCACAAAGAATCAGAGGGAACACTCGGAGCAGGATTTCCCTCTTTCAAAGCACCTTACCACACTTATGGAATTGCGTCAATTGAATACCCTGGTCTACTGAAGGTAAAAGCATGTTGGGCTTTATGGATTTTATGTTTTTTTATTTCCACCGGTAAGTGATAAAATATTTCCACCGGCAAGTGAAGGTCAACACACTGTTAACCCGGTAGACACACACCGCTATTTCAATACTATTTCAACGTCCAAATAACGTTCTGGCGTTGAAACAACATTGTTTGGACGTTAAAATAACGTTCCGTACCTACTGGTAAGGATACCCTACTAAAACAAGAAATTTCTTTTTCGTCGGAATATAATGAAAATGTCATATGAAAATAGAGTTATATGACGGTTATTTCCCTAAATAGTGGAAATCGTTTATCTGCTTTCGTGTATTGTCAGTGTATTTCCACTATCGGAAATATCTTATTCAGCCCAGTGTATATATAGTATTATCTTATTGATTTGTCTTTAAAGATATGTTCACACGGAGGACCTGATGTAGATATTGATTATCCTGACAAACCACCAAGAATGGACAATGTTACCAAACTGGTCATCAGACACATGAAAAACATCGATCAGAAACCTGCTATTGTTGAGAACTGTCTTTATACTGTAAGTTAGAACAACTCGCTACCTAAGGCCACCCTGGCCACCCTGGCCACCCTGGCCACCCTCAAAGAGGCCTTAGTCATGTAATAACATATATATAGATAAATTGTGTGATAAATTGCGTGGGTTGCGTGCCTTCGTGGGTCGCATGGGTCCATGAAAAAAATTCGTGGGTCTATGAAAAAAATTCGTGGGTCCTGAAAAAAATTCGTGGGTTCAGATAAAAAAGCACATGGGTTTAGAAAAAAAAACACATGGGTCAATAAATAACGAAAAATAATTTTGAAGAAAAGAAGAAAGACGGACAATATGACTTCTCGTGTTTTTGTACACAAAATATTTAGGTATAAAGTAAGATTTTTTTTGTTCACTTCTTTAGATAAACGATGATAAAAAAATTTTTTGGGCACTTTTTGAGCCTCCTTATTGTCTTTATAAAAAAAGAGTGTACAAAGAAACTGTATAAAGAAACTATCGAAGTAAAGGAAGTATTTTTAGATAAACACGAAGTTGAAGAAAATTATCATTGTGGAAATTTACTTTAGTAGTTAAAATTAACAAAAAAATAAATTTTAAGGAAATGACATACACGAGCCATAAGATGTCAAAATATTAATCTTTTTATAAAAATGATACAATTTAACGCTTTAATTTATTACAATAGAACAGAAACATCAAGAGCAGCCGCCGGTGGACTTTTCTCAAACGTATGTACTAGGAGGGGGAATTTTAGGAGAAAATCCAGGAACATTTTGCTTAGCGAACAGACAAGAAAATCTAGGAGGAATTAAATTTTATCACAAACACAGGCACCAATTACACCAAAATATGTGTTCGAAAAATCCAGGAGCGTTTTTAAGAATAAAACACATCACATTTTCCAGCAGAACTCTGTTGTGTCAAGAAAATCCAGGAGCAATCATGAAAAAGAACACATGAAAAGTTTTCCAGAAAGAACATTTGAGAAAAAAAGCAGAACAAAAGTACTTTTTTTCTAGGAGCAACTTGTATATGACACGTGTATTTTTCCAGAAGCGCAAATTGCTGGATCGAACAGAAATTCTCTCCAGAAGCCAAATTTCCACATTGAACAGATGTATTTTTCCAGGAGCCAAAAGTCAAATTAACAGACAGTTTTTCCAGCCCTGGAAACGCTTCTGAACAGTTATTTTGTGTTTTCTACCCGCCGGCTGCTCTTAAAACATGGGCTCCATTAAAAAGATTCATTACGAAATCCTAGCTATAATAAGGAAACAAATATATATTTTTCAAAAATAATGCAATTTTTACTATTAAACATAAACCTCGTTTACACTAGAGCTAATAGTTCCGTTTTCATCGATTAAAACGCAAAAGTTGAAAAGTTTTACTCATCATACGCGCCTTGCTTTTTTTGTGATTTGTGAGACTTCATTGGCATGGTGGGTCAAATTCAATTGCATTTTTTCAATTTTCAACCCCCAATTTTTACTGGAAAAGTGCCAAAAACTTCTTTTCCTGGGGCTTTTCCAAAATATATCACTTTACGAGACCCACGCGACCCACGAAGGCACGCAACCCACGCAATTTATCACACTCATATAGACCATTTGCTGATTGAAATATGGACTTATGTCCTTTCACTAGTTACCATAGATGAACTCAGGCCTCTTTAGATATAAGGTAGCAAACTATGCTTGCTTTTGTTACTCTAAAACTCCATCTTCCAATACTTAAACTCTTCTCTACTCAAAATACTATCCCTCTATTCCAATCTCATGAAATTTTAGCTTTAGTATAATTTTTTTGGTTGAAAATAGTGACTATCTGTTTTAAAAAAAAACAACCCGGATAAAAGAGACTTCGTCAGGCAAGAACATTCAAGTACTCAAATAGCAAAATTAATTACAAACAGCCATATTATAAGCATATCGACGTGGATTTTCATTCTTTTGAGCAAAAGATTAAGAATATTTTTAGGCTTAAATTCAGGAAGATTATGAATCGTTTCCTCCACTCGGCTGTGTAACGCTATGTATCTACAAAGCCTTTGACTAAAATGATTATTTTTAAAAGAATTTCAAATGCCGTGCATTGTTGGACTTTTCCAGAGAGAATCTTTACCCCCTGTTGAGGATAAAGGGTATCCAGGGGGTTTGAAATCTTCAATATTCTGCAATATCCAGGACTAAAGATATACAGGGGAGGGGGGATTGAAACCTTCAGCACGGATATCCATGATCCCCCTGGTTAAGGAAAATCGACAATAGAGAGGTATTGATTTTTTCCGGAATGTCAATTTCAAATGCTATTACCTATAGCATTCTAAACAACAATTTTATTTATTTATTTACTTTAATAATAGATTTCAACAGATAAAGATTTCATATTAGACAGACATCCATTGTATCCAAACATCATAATTGGAACTGGATTTTCAGGTAAAACTTCCTCAATAAAGAGTTTCTATTTTTTGTGAAAAGTGAGAAAAATCAT
>JAUJPO010125878.1:0-21201 GCA_032270745.1 Tiaropsis multicirrata | reverse complement strand
GAAATACCGAAATACCGACCAAAAAAAGTGTCAATTACCGATACCGATTCTTGGTTGGAATACCGAGTACCGATCGAATTTACCCCTTAATCCCGAAATACCGATCGAAAAAAGGCCTCATACCGATGTACCGATAATCCGTACGCCCCCCACTATACTCATTTTAGTGAGTTATAAGTCAAAATTGGAGATGCAAAAACGAGCAAGAAAAAGTCATGAAATTCTAGTCACGATTTACTTATAGATTTTAAAATTTAGTCGTTGGTAATAAACTGTCCTATCAGACTTATACAACTATTGGGGAAAAAAGTAGGGATGTTAAAAGGATGTTTTTGTTGAATGTCGATTTGAGTCTTTTAAAACCGACACTTTTAAAAATATCGAGGCAGTTCCAAAAACCTGAGATTCATAAAAACACTGTCTCTGTGAAAGTGGGTACCAATATCTCAATGGGATAAAAAAACCACTGGGTTGGGCTAAATGGTATTGTTTTTTCAATGTGGTCAAAAAAAGATTTAATTATTTTTTATCATATCATCATATCAGTGGGGAGCGATTTTTTCAACTGGGGTAGCCTGTTGGCGCGGATCTAATCTAGGGTCATAGAGAAAGGGTCGTAAAACATGGAAACATCCCTTGCTGAAGGTAATTTTATATCTTATTGTTGTATGTGTGACTTATAGATGTAACGTTAACTGTAACATAAATCCTTTTTGATCGAGATTCGGGCGTAAAGTTTGATTTCAGGTGTGATCGTGTAAATTTAATTAAATATTTTGCATGTACGCCCCCAATAACAAAACAAATTTCAAACTCTCTATTATTCGAACTCTCCATACTCGAACGATTTTCGATTCCCCTTGGGTGTTCGAGTTATGTCTACTGTATATTAAACACTATTATTCAAAAATATCCAAATTTTCTTCTAGATTTTGTACATTCTGATCAGTGAAAAAGTTTGTTTTAACCCTTAGATGACCAAATACATAACGGTTTGAAAATGCCGTTTTATCGGTACACCGTCTTTTGGTCCTAAAATCTTGACAACTTGACATTTTTTATTATTATTATTATTATTAAAACTACTGCCTTTTTGTAGCTGAGAAAGAGAGCTTTCCAACGATGCTAAAGTTCATACCTTATCATTTGCCCTGACCAAGAGAAAATGTCCAATGGCGTTTGAAAAATTAAACTTTTGGAAAAAATTGATGAATTTTTTTGTTTTTTTCAAAAAAGTTTCGGCGTGGTAACTCACTTAGTTACAATAGGAAATCTCCAATCAGATTCACTACTTTACATCAATATGATACATCCAACCTCTTCAAATCATATATTTCACTAGCGTGGTACTAGTGAAATACAGATTAGGCTTTTAGGGGTGGGATTAGGGAGGCTATTTTTGTACCAGGCTATGAATAGTAAGAAATGACACAAAAACTTTTTTGATGATGTCACTCATCATGCTGATGTGAGCAAAATAGAAAGTTGTCATTTTTTGCGCCAAAAAATGAAAATCGCAAATTTTCGCGTTGAGACAGAAACTATCTGTTGGAAATTCCTTCACGAAACGAATCAAAGTAGGTCAGTGAAGCAATAATTTCCAAAAAACTAAAAATTGTAAAAGACCATTGAAATTTAAATTAAATATCCTGGTTTAAAATTTTACAAGAACATTTTCAATGAAATTTTAACAAAATAATAAAAAAAAAATCTAATATGCACATGCGCACGTTTTAATGGTAACAAAATTTGCACATTTTCAGCATAATTATTTCTTCAAATTATGCGTACTGTTATTAACAAAACATTCAAAACAAAACATTTATTTCACTATGTTTCAGGTATTTAGCAAATAGCAAGTATGTAATTAATGAAAATATATGGATTTAAATATTATGGCATTCAAAGTAAACATACTTTAGCATGATTTCCATCTTCTCCTGGTCATAGGAAAAGGGAGAACAGAGCATGATTGATACCTAAGAAGGGTTATGGGCGCCGTTATGGAAACAATATTCGAAACTCGAAATATATATGCTAAACTTGGAAATTTATGTTTAACTTACAAATATATATGGTAAGTTTTCAAATATATATGCTAAACTCCAAGATACATATGCTGAGTTTCAAAAAAGAATTTCCTATCCAATTTGTATGGTGAACTCTCGAATATATATGCTCTATATTACATTATCTAAGCTTAATTTCAAAATATATATTACATAATGCATTGAGCGTGATAATCCCCGATTTTCCCGATCTTTATTCGGCCTACCGGGTACTTTTCCAAAACAAGGGAAAATGACGTAATCTTGACTTTACGCATATCAAGAATTGACAACAAACATGGCGGACGTAGACGTAGACTTTCAGAACCTTTTCCAGAGCTACTCTCAAGACCTGCTGGAAATTAAAACTTCTCAAAAGTTCATTTGCCGAATTGGCAATGGATGTAAGATATCTTCTTGCAACATCATTAATTTTTGCAAAGCTTAAATGACAGACACCACACACCACTAAACTTTTTTCCAACCACGTTTTTTCTAATTTTGGCCGGTAAGACTGACTCTGGCATTTATTGTCTGAACCAAAGTTACGGAATCGACTTAATTTTTGTTATAAATCGGGAAAATCGGGGAAATTTCCGCGCAATGCATTTTGTAATATACATTTTTGTTCAAAAGTTATTATTATAAATATTAAGAAATCGACCAAATATAATTTTGAAACTTAGCATAAATATTAAAGGGTTAAGCATGTATATTTCAAACTTGGCATAAATATTTGAAAGTTCAGCATATAAATGAAATCTATGGAATTTAGCATATATATTTCGAGTTTCAAATATTGTCCACAATGGCGCCCCATACAATCTCTTTCTTCATTCTTCTAGGTTGGGAATGGAAAGCGGATAATCGGCCCACCTTTATTGACATTTGTACGCGTCTCGAACACATGTTAGATGTCCTTGATGAAGGTTTGATTTTGTATTCCGCTCTCTCTCTCTCTCTCTCTCTCTCTCTCTCTCTCTCTCTCTCTCTCTCTCTCTAAAAATATGTCTTGTCTTTTTTATATAAGAACGTTGCAAGTGAAAGAAGCCTACTACAGATGTTCTTAAATTTTAGTTTAACCCAATAAATATATTCTTAATTTTTTCTGAAAAACAGTGAAAAAATGTTCTATTTTTGAGAAATTTTGGCCTAAGTAAAGTGTTTTTAACATTTTTGGTGTAGTAGCTTTATGCTCTTATAGGATTCGTTCTCATAGAAACTTGTATTTGTAACAATCACCTTTTTTTAGCTGAAGCTGGTATTACAGGGTACTAACACCGTTTTTCTGATGCTGTCATTTTTTCAGTACTTTTATTTATTGTTTTCTTTCTAATTTTGCGCTTACTTCATTTCTTTTTTTGAATTTTATTACTGCTCATATAGAAGTGAAGAAGGCGTTAAAATCGCGCCCTCTTTCTATGCATTCGAGCGAAATCGAAGGCCTTGTTTTACCGCCCAAACCACCCAAACGGAAAGGTGACAAGAAGGAAAAAGACGAAGAAAAAGTCAACAACAACGCCGAACTAAAACCTAAGAAAGACAAGAAAGAGAAATTTAACTTTAAGAACACCTTAGTGCGCAAAGATAAAAAGAACAAAGAAAGTTCGACTGCCCATCAACCCGCCACACCCAACGATAGACGTGGCTCAGAATCCAGCGGCTCTTCAAACATCTCAGAGCCAAGCTACCCGCCGCCAGTGCCACCCACAAATGCACCAGCGCCGCCCGCAGCAAATCACACACCACAGGGAAGTAAGATGGTATCCATGAATGAACTTCAAGATAGTTTGAAATTGTTAGCCAAGCGTAACCCACAAGTAGCCTCTCTTAACGATTCCCTCGCCTCCAGGCTTGAAGACAAACGGCGAAATTCAGTATCTACACCGAACAGTAGGCCGCCGCCTCCTCCACGGCCCGTCGAAGATAACCCTCCTCCGTTAAGCTCCCTACCACGTCCTAAGAAACCACCTTTACCGCCTAACCGACCTCTGACATCTTCAAAAACCCTACCATATGGCAGTGATCCAAATGCCATCTCGGAGTTATCTCACAGTCCACCTAGTCATCCAGCACCACCACCTCCTGGCATCTCGTCATCAAGGACCCTACCACCTGGTAGATTGAGTTCGGTGACAAACCATACTCCACACCAGACACCTCCCTCGCCACCTACATCCTTTGGTAGACCTCTACCGCCACCGGCTACTAATAAACCCTACGCACAGACACCATCACAACCACCGCCGGCTCCACCATCACAGTTTGCTAAGCCAGAACCTCCTGCGGAAACGGTTGAAGAAAAACCGAAAGTTGTGCCGCCACGGCCTGTACCCGCTGCACGCCCTTCCATCAAACCACGCCCTGGGAAAGCACGCCCTGATAACTTGCCGCCCAAACCAGGAACGCCTGCTAAGCCTTCAACGTTGACTGGTGATAATAAACATAGTTGTATATCAGTGGACCGATCTCAGGTCAAAGAACAATTACATCCTGTAGCCGATACACTAGAGACGTTGGATGGTGTCCTTAAGAACTTGATACATTTAGCTAACCAGAGACTTTCCGAGAACATCGGTGAAAAATCGAACGATTGTTTAAGTTGTTGTAACGAGTTGGTGGATCGTATTTCATCGTATCGAGATTCGATCGGGCCGGTTGCTCGAATGAAAGTCAACAAGCACCTAACGGGTATCGAGTCTAGCGTGAATGATTTTACGAATTTATCGAGAAATTTACCACGTATACCGACTGCTACGGATTTGGAAAAAATGAGTAAGACATTGAAATTGCTTTGCTCTGGGCTAGAAAATTTGTCATTAGCATTACCCTCATTATGAAACTATTAGCCATTAATTTTCCTAAGTCCGCAATTATATCAAATTATTTTATTAATAACAAAAGAAATTTATAGATTCATTTTTTTATAATGTTCTATTATTGTCATTTTTTTAGTTCTTTTTTTTTTCACTCACTTGCATTTGTTTTAATTCCCCCTTTATCATCCTGATAATATTTTAGTCTTTTTTTGTTCTGTTTTGATTACTTTTTGCATGTATATTTTTTTATGATTCACAATCTCCTATAATAAAGATAACACAGCAAACGGTCCTCTGTTGTGTTGATATTGGTGAATCTTACTTATTTTTGATAAATTCTTATTCATGATATTCATTACGTCATTTTTTCTACGGAAACATAAAAAAATGCGGGATGTTTACCACTAGTTTTACTGTTGGCAAACACCCGGCTTTTAGGGTGTTCACGTTTAAAAGATTACGTAATGGATATCACGATTTTCATGCTAAAGATTGTGTTGTGATAAAACATTTTTAAACACTCATTACCTAATCGAGAGCATCAACTTGAATTAAAAATTCTCACTATATTATAGAAAAACGTCACTCATATAATTTTTCTTGAATTTAATGAACATAATTTTTTTATCCTGAAATTATAATGATTTCACTAATTATTTTATTATAAAATGGCTTTAACCTTCTTTTTTTTCATAATTTTTCTACTTTCAAAAATTCGACATTTTATTTATTATCGGTGAAAGATTTTGGTCTTTGTTTTTCAGTATTATGTGTAGTTCCCACGGGGGTACTTGGGCAAAAATAGGTGCTGGGTATGTGCGGCCCATAAGGGTCGGGTTTTCAACCTTCCAAGTCTTCTAAGGCTCGCAAAAATACAGACAAAATAAAAACAGTCGATTTTTGAAAAATTTAGTCAAAGTGTCTCTTTAAGGGTCGAAATTTTCGATATTGATAGAAAAAAATTGAAATTGGACGCAAAATTTTCCAAAAAGTCTCTCTAAGTCTCCAAAATGAGTCTAATATAATACCTATACAAAACCATTGGACGTATCTATAAGAAACACGTTTCGTTAGAGGATGAGAAGCAGCCTACAAGTTTGCTGGTTATTGAAAAATATACCGGGTGTCCCACGAAAAAGTTTCGATGTTTGGCGGCCTCCTGGAGCCGAAAAAAAAGTTTTTGGATTAATTATTTATTTCATTAGAAAGTGGAAAGTCTATTGGCTATTAATTTAATTTTAAACGAACTATGAAAACAAAGTCTTTCTCCGATAAGCAGGTTTATCGTATTATTTTGTCGATGAGATAATTTTAGAATCGAGAAATATTATTTTGTAAAATAGAAGAATTTTTTTGGTTATTTCTTAGAGATACCTTGAATAATACATTATCGTATGGAGCATTTTTGTAATATTTTGGGAATCTTTTTTTCCCCGTATTTGGGTTTAGGAGTAAAATCGATAAAATCGTGTAAATCGAATCACGGAAATCCGAAACTTGTTCGATTTAAATGATTATTCGAACTATGGAAGTTTTCTTGAAATATAGGATATTGAAAATGTTGTTCAGTTTGCGTGCGTGTGGGCATTCAAACTATAGGAATTTGAATCACATGTGTTTAAGTCTATAGTTTACTTGTTTGGGTCTTTCTCCAAGAAAACTCAATTTAAAAGTCTTAATTTCGTTTACTTTATCCAATAAATGTTTATCTCATCTTCATTATATTTATTTTCAGTAAATTAAAAAGAAAAAATAACCAAATGAATAACAGATAAGAACTCACACCATGTTTGGACAAATGAAGAATTGAGAATTATACCTCAACAAAGAAAGACCGCTTCTGAAACAACCTGATCTTTTGGCAGTTTTTGTAACTGTACCCAACCAAACATGGCAGAACGGCCGCGGCGTACGAACGCGGGAAGCCGTATGACAAAGTTGATCGAAGAGGCGCAAGACGAGGAAGAGGGAGATGATTTTTATAAGAATACTTATGGAGGGTTCAATGAAGAAGAAGAAGATCAAGATTATGAATCTGAAGATGAGCAAGATGACATTATTGACTCAGGTCAGTGTATCTTTGCTTTTTTAGGCTTAATTTATTAGTCAGTCCATCTTTTGCCCTGTCGAATCTATGTAATTGCTTAACATTGTCAATCAAAATCTTTGTTTGAAAACGATTGAATGAAGTCATTGCATTAACGAAAGCCTTGACTTTAGCTGACTTTAGACGGTCGATCTTTTGCCGACTTTATTCACTATAAGATTCGACACGGCACCATAATGGCAATTTTTTTTCGATTTTTCTTTTGGCTCAAAGTCTAACCTAAATTTTGAGGTATAAACTATTTAAATTCGGTTCAGTATTTATCAAGTTATAAGCTTTTAAAGTAAAAAGTCATTTTTCAAAAAGTGAAAAAAAACGTCAAAAAAGGGTAGACTTTCCTGCTATCTAATGGAATAAATATATTAGTTAGAAAACCATTTGTCTGCTCCACGAGATCACCAAGCACTTAAGCTTTTTTATGGTTCACCCGGTACTAAAGTCTGTTGCAAAAAGATTGTCAGTAAAAGCGCAATTAATATGTAGAAACCAGGATGAAAGCGAAAGAAACAAAAAGTTGAATAAGTGCTACTGTCCTGGTTTCTACACATAGTTGTTTTAAACAATTTTTTGTTACTACCAACAGATTTCAGTTTATCAGAGCAGGAGGATGAAGTTGAGAATGGTGATGATGACGATGACAAGAAACGAAGAAGAACCAAGAAGAAAATCAAAACGTTCAAAAAACCCAGTGATGGTACACCAAAAGTGAAAAAGCCTCACGTTAAAAGGGTCCTCGAACCAGGTTTGTTTTCGTTGCGTATATATTTACAGTTTAAGCTGTTGCATTTTTTTTCCTTGGAATGTGAAATTTTGGGATTGCCATTGCTTCTGGATTTCAAAATGGAATCCTCTCACCTTTAGACTTGCGGCTAAATGGTAAAACGTCTCCCAATAGATTATAATATAATTCCAAATAGGGTTAGAGCTGCGAGTCCAAGTAAGTACGAGGGATAAGCGCTTGATAACCTTCTGACAATCGCCCTCCATTGACTCACTCGTATTTACTGTTTACCTATATGTACTTTTAGTGCTGTTATTTGTCGTTCAATAATTAACTTTTTTAATTTGAAAGTCTGTAGAGGCCTAGCGGTTCGAGCGTTGGATTCAGAATCATTGATAACATGAATTTAATAGTTCGAATTTTCAGGAGACTTTATAGAAAGGTTCTAAGTCAGGGAGACATTATAGGATTTAGCCACACGTACCTTTAGTATAAGGGTTTATTTCATTATTTTTCTCTGATTTCCTATTATTAAATTTCAACTGTATGCCTTTATTGTCTACAGTACAGCCTTTGGACAAACAAGCCCGCATGCGCAGTACAACGCTGCTAAAAGGCGCCGAACAAGCAAGACAACAGAATGTACAAGGCGCAGGTGGTATCAAAAGACATCCCAGAATGCCACAGATGAGACGTCTGACTCAAGAAGAACTCCTGGCCGAGGCAAAAATAACAGAAGAGAAAAATACGGCCTCACTTGACCAGTTTTTAAAATTGGAAGAGGAGAAGAAAAAAATCAAAGTTACTAAGGTAAGTGTTTTTTTGGGTCGTTTTTTTTTTAATTATCAAGTAGAAAAATTCAACTGTTTTTGGAATAAGAGCCGGTCAGAAATAGTTCATTATATATGGTATCGTTGCCCTACACACGATAAGGTTTAAATTTAAGTTGGAATTCGAGAAAGCTAAGTAATTTCGCTTTTACATCTCTTTTATAGACACGCTACCAAGGACCTATTATTCGTTTCCAATCAGTGCGCATGCCCGAAGTTGTAGACATAATGGCGGATGATGATGATTGTGACGACATTGAAAATCAGGAGCAATTCTCATGTCGAAATTTTCTTGAGTTCACCGATACAAAAAGTTTCCCGAAACGGTATTTTCCACATCCGTCCAAAGTCAAATATCCGGAAAAACCGGTTTGTGTTGTCACGGGCAGACCGGCAAAATATAGAGACCCTGTAACGCGATTACCGTATGCCACTATCGAAGCTTTTAAGTACATTCGACAACATCAGAAAAAGTTGCAGGAAAAACTAAGTAAACGACGACTGGAAGGAAGTGCATGTAAGAGAAAAAAAGTATCAGTTTTCTAAAGGAAAACCGTCTGTTTTTTGCCCGTTTAATGGTTGTGACCAGGTATGGAGAGGTATAGATGTTTTTAAAGTGCAATTTTTGATTACGCGTGTTAAATTTATGTCATCCGCATATATTATTTATTTTATATTCTACTAGGTGCTTTGAGGCCTAGGTTTTTAAGTTGTTTTTTTTGAAGAGATCAATTAATCTTTACTTTATATTTTGTTTACTTGTTTTGGGCATTATTGGTAAGTTTGGTCGTGAGTCTGCAATTCACGATGAAATTTAGTCGGAAACTCAGAATTCAAGATGAAAATTAACAGTCTTGTAATTCTATCGATTTAGTTGGTCTCTTATAAATTGGCTATTATAGCAAACAAGTTAATCATCCTTCCTAAGGGTCTTAAAGGGCCTTAATGTAGTGTAGTAGATTTCTGCACTGGAGATTCGGGTTCGATTCCCACTGATGGTGATTCACTTGGCAAATAAATGAACCTTTCCAGGTCTACCCATAACCATGTGAGTGGAATTGGGTAATCAAGTTAAAGAGGAGCTTGGCGAACACCGCTGATCTGTATCTTAATCCACTGGATCGGGCTTCAAAACAGTTTTTGAATATGAAGTTGATTTTACAGCGAGGACAGTCATGTTGTTTTTATTTTTAGTAGAGAAAACCCGAAAGAAATCGGAAACAGCATGGCGGATTTTCGCCAAAATTGAACACACTTCTTCACGGGAATCCATAAGGATGATAGTATGTCCAGTGTATAGAGGTCAGTGGTGAACACGTAAAATTGCTATATAGTCAGTAATAATAACTCTTGGCTTAACAGTTGAACTGCTCCTTCGATAAGTACATTCCTTCCATTTTTTAATTCTTTAAAAGTAAGTGATTAAAATACTAATTTTTAAATAAATTTACATTATAAAACCCGTATTCATAATAATACAAAAAAATTGCGCATGAGGCCAACCCTAAAAACGTGTTTGTTTCCGCGTTACCGGCCGGGTGAGAATTATTTTTTCGTCACCCGGCCGCAAAAACTTTAGAATGAGTGTTAGAATCCCTGAAATTTTGAAAAACCAAACAAACAAACATTTTAATGAAAAACATTATAGTTTTTAACTCAAACAACCATCACATCTTAGAAAAAATATCAAAAATATTTATTTTTCCGGCCTCCCGCATGAATTTATTTTTCGTCACCCGGTAACGCGGAAACGAAGAATTTTTTAGGGTTGGTCTAATTTATCCTAAAATTTAAATTTTTTTCTTTCTTCAAAATCTATGTTTGAGTCGGTTAAAAATTTACAGTGTTGATATCTTTGACTTCAGTTTTTCCAGTCAATCAAACAGCATGAGCAACTCATAGCATACATTGTCTGCGTCAAAACAAGGCCGATTGTTTTGATTCACCACAGACAAAATCTAAATTAATTCTGTTTTGGGTTTGCATAGGTCTCATCAAAAGGAAAGAACGCTTACAAATCATCCAAATGAGCTTCTCATCGGTCATCAAAAAGGACTTGTCTACTATTACGTATCCTCCTTCCCCCACATTCTACATTATGTCCTTATTCTTTCACCAACAACGTGAAATGGTTAAATTGCTGGTGATTCAGTTGGAAGCATTTCTTGCCATTCTAGTTTTAAATGTTGTTTTTCTCGTTCAATCATTGACATGTCATGAAGAATCTTCTTTATCTCTTCACCAGAACTATTACTATCATTTTCGGCAACAACTAACGAATATTTCAAATTGATGAATTCTATCTCCTTCTCATAAATCTGACTTTTTAAGCGGAATTGGTTCTTCATGACCTGAATCTTGGCTTCTTTTTCCTTGTTATTATTTTCGTCCGCTTCGGACGGCTCCAGGAATTTTCGTGATCGCTCGACTGACGATAAGAGTTCAAATTGTCGACTCATCGAATCGTTCTCAATTTTCTTTGCTTCAAGCTCTAAAGCATGCGTTGTTTTTAAAGCTTTAATTTGTTGTTCCAAGTAGTTGACCTTATTCTTATGATCACTCGCCGCGCTCTCTGTGCGCTTACTATTGGACGATTTTAATCGATCAACTCGAGCTTGCAGTAATGACTTTTCGCGTTCCAATGTCTGAAGGTTAGATTTCTCACGTTCTAACTCCTGTGATTTTTCACGAAGCTCATTTTCGATTCTCGACCGATCTTTTATGTAGACTTGGAATTTGTTTTTAGTAGTGTTCAGTTCTGCTTTCACTCGTCCCTCCTCCTCCGTTAGCTTATCAATTTGGATCTTTAGCAAAACGATCTCCTTCTTGTGGGTGCTTTCCATACTTGGGTCGTAATCACTTGCCGTGGAACTTTGTGTTTCGAACAATTTATTCCGTTTACGTAACTCATTTCTCAACGCATCCATTTCGGCTCTCAACTTTATAGATTCGGTATATCTCTCGGTAACTTCACTTAGCGTTTCGTTCTCCAGCTTACCAAGTTTAGTATGCAAGATTTGATTCTCGTTTTTCAATCTTTTATTTTCTTCGATCACGTCCTCTCCGTTCTGCTCGTACATTTTTAAAGCACGTTTCATTTCTGCTTTCTTCTCTTCCAAACTTCGATTCGTTTTGCGTAGCTCATTCAATAGGTCTTTGACAGTGGCCATTTCTACTTTCAATGTCTTGTTCTTTTCGTTCAACTTTTCTTTTTCCCGTCTTAACGCATCAGATGTGTTTCGACTCTCCACATATTCTCCAATTGCTCGATCTCGTTCTCGTTCAAGGTTTTGTTTAAGACCCTCCAGACACTGTGTTTCTCCTTTGTATCGATTCAATTCTTGGTTTACACTAGTGTATAATCGTTTGCTTTCATCTAAGTCACCGGTCAGTTGCGACTTCATTTTAATCAAATCTCGGGACTTTTCTTGACTCAACCCTAAATCCTTCTCAAGGCTATTTTTCTTATCAGTCGCAAATTGGACTTCTCTACTCAACCGATCAATATCAGCAATCCTCTGCTCTAAAGCTTTCTGGATGCTCACGTTTTCATGTTTCAATCCATCTGAGATCAGCCTCAACTCATCGCGTTCCTTTTGTACAACTTGTTTCTCCAAGCCCTGGCTGACCAGCTCGTTTTCCTTTTCATCAATTCTTGCAAAAGCTTCAGTTAAGTTTTGATTGATTTCATCAACTTCATGTTTGAGACTGTTCTTTTCGTTCTCCTTTTTCGCCAACTGGTTCTTCAATTCAACGTTTTCTTTCTCCGTTTCGTTCTTCTTTTGTTTGTTGTCTAAAAGAAATTTAACGTTTCAACTTACTGACAGTCACAACTCAAACAAGTGAAACAGAAATCGTTACAAACCAGTGAACGTTAACGTGCGTCGTGCATGAACTGCAAAGGGATTCAGACCTTTTCGATTAGCAAAGTGCAAGCAAAATATTTTAGCTATTTTAAAATTAAAATTTATCTTTTATATCCTGTTGACCCCCCCCCTCCCCATTCTCTTCTTTCTCTCCATTTAGGTTAAAGTGTAAGATCCTTCAAATTCCACCACCGTTTACCACTTCAAGAGAAAAGTCCCCCATAGTTTCGAGGGGGCAGACACTGTTAAAATACAGCCAGCTTTTGTGGGATGTTTGGAAAAGGATTAGGTAATAGATATCAGTAACATACTTTTCAACGTTCCTTCCAATTGATCAAGTCTTTTAAACAATCCGTTCGATTTCTCTTCCATTTGTTTCATCATTTTATCTTTATCCAAACCATCGTTGACAGAAACATTTAGCAGCTGCCGCGTGTCATCTCGTTCCTGCCCAATCCTCTCCAACTCGTTTCCAGCTTCCTGTAATTTCTGAATCAGCTCTTTCAGATCAAGTGCAGACTTTTGGTATTCGTCTTTGATCCTTGTGTTTTGGTTTTCAGATTGTTCCAAATGACCTTTCATCGTTTTGAGCTTTCCCTCTAGCTGGGCTTTTTTTATCTCTAGCTCATCAATTTTTTCCTCTGCTGCGGAGAGCTTGTTTTCGGTGTCTACCAATCTAAAAGTTTAGACGATTTTTAAAGGAAGTTAAATTTCTTTCTTTACATCAATCTTTTTTTATTTTGGCGAGAACTTATCGGTTGAATCAAAAAAAACTTCACACGTTTGACGGCGTATTGGAGCCCTAAAAATTACAAAATTTGACCAGGTACCTATAGTGAAGCCTGTACCAAACCCACACCGTTTAGACGATTTTCTTGTGTTTATCAGTCCGCAGATCTGGGGGACTGATAACAATGGAGTGCTTTTTACATTTTGAAAAACTTTAAAATGGTTCATTACTTTCCGACACTAACAGTAAATTAGCACTGAAATAAATATCTTACTTGCGTGAAAAGTTTCGGATTTTTTTTCAGTAGACTTGGTGAAAAAACTTATAGTAGAACCAAATCTGACCCCATGACTCTCAACCATTCGTTTTTTATCAACAGTTCAAAATTTAAATTTTTTCCGTCCAGTAATAAACATAAAAGGGCTTCAAACTTGATGATTGAATCTTTGAAATAGAAAATAAAGAAATCAACTGCATTCGACATGCAGTCAAAGTTTCTACAGGCCTATTTCAAAGATTTGCTATCACCAAGTTTGAAGAATGGACTCAAAGCAGTAGTGCGGATGTAGAGGTTCTCAAAAGTTTGTGACGGAGAGTGTTGCTTTTTCTCATATTCCTTATTTGGAAGTCAACACTCTCCGTCAAAAAATTGAGTACCTTCTGTATCTGCAAAGTGAGTGAGTATTTTTACCTTTTGACGACTGCTTGTCTAGTTTCTTCGCCCTGTTCCTCCATTTCATTTTGACGTTGCCGTGTCACATCTAACTCCTTCAGCAGCTCTTGTCTTTGTGACCGACTCTTGTCCAACGCGCTGTTCAATGCCGACAGCTTACCTGACACAGTATCCACTTCATTCTTCAAAACTTCACGCTCGTCGACCGCTGACTTTTTCTTTTTTTCTAACCGATCTAACTCGTTCGAAACACGTTGATGGGTCTGTTCAAGATTTTCGTGTTGTTCTTGTAACTCGAAATGCTTGGTGTAAAGATCGTTGAATTCTTCTTCGTTCCCCTTCAACTCTTGTGTCAACATTTCTTTTTCTTTCGATAAATGATCGATCTTATCGTAAGCTGTATCGAGGTCTTCCGATAGCTGAACGATTTTGTTTCGATATGCAACGGATTCACTTTTTGCATGTTTGACATCTTGCGTTAGTTTGTCCAAGTTTTTCTTAGCAACTCGATTAGCATCACTTGTCTTGGATGCTTCATCTCGCAGTTGTTTTAATTTCTCCTGCATGCTGTTCACGCTTCGCTTCTCAGTACTCAATTCCCATTGTAGCTGAGTAGCTTGGCTTTCTTTATCCTCCAAATATTGTTTAGTGTTTTGAGTCTCAGAATGATATTGATTATATTCCTGAGAAATTTCTTCTTTCTCTTTTGTCAAGTTTCCGATGGTTTCGTTTTGCTCAAAATCTCGTTCTAAAACTTCTTGTAGTTGCCTCGATAACCCAGCATTTTTCTCTTCTATATCCTCTAGAAGCTGTTTGGTTTGCTGAACCGATGTTTCCGCTGCCACCTTCTTGCGCTCACTTCGCTCCAAAGCATGTTTCAAATTAACAATAGTTTTCCCGTTAACTTGAGACGCCTCGTTATTTTCCTGACGCTGTTGTAACAACTCTCGATTCTGTTTACTCAACGCCTCAATATTTACTCCGCTGTTTTCGACTTCAGTTTCAAGCTCTGCAACGGAGATCTGTAACTGGTCAACCTCTTCTTGTAATTCTTCTATTTTGACCTTTCTGCGCTCTCCTTCCTTGTGCCTCTCCTCCAACACATCCTCTTTATTCTGCACCAATATGTTCAATTCCTTCACTCTCCGTTGGTTAGCTTCCACCTCCTCTTTGAAGGAATGATACTTCGGAGTCATCTGCTCCAGCTCATCCTTCAAGTCGTCCAAAGCTTTTTCCAGACCGTCATTCCTTCTTTTTAATCGATCACATTTTTCATTCAAAAGAGTAACAGTATCTTCGCTCTCTTTAATAGCCACCTCGTAGTTTTCGACATCAATCAGTTTCTCATCCAACTGTTTCTTAACAAAATTATAAGCGTCCTTCGAAACACTAACCTCCTCAGATGTCTGCAACAGCTGTTTCAATCTAGCCTCGTTCTGACACGCATTTCGTAATTTCTCTTGGCTCTCTAATAAAGCCTTTTCCTTGCGGCTCATATCTGCTTCCAACTGATCGAGTTTCTGGCAAGCAACTTCCTCTCTTGATACGGCAGCCATATGCTTCTGTTTATATTCTTGAATCTCAACCTCTAAATCCTCCTTGGAGGCTATATCAACTTGGAGAGTGGACATCATTGAGCTGTCTTCTTGCGCCTGTTGTTGTAGTGCTGTATTCTTTTGGACCAATTGTGTGTACCTTCGCCTCAATTCTTCTAGCTCTGTCTGCTGTTCGTCTCTTTCTTTTTGAGCTTTCTCTTTAGCTCTCTGCACTGTTGTCAACTTCTTTTGGTTTTCTTTCAAGTTTTGAATCAATTCGTTAATCTTCTCTCCATCTTGTTCACTATCTCTCGATAAAGCTTGGTTGTTGGCCGACAGACTCTTCAAAGTGGCCTCGTTTTTCTCATTTTCGCCTAACAACTCCATGTTTTTCTCTTCTAGCTCAAAGATGGTGTTGCTTTTTAGGTTCATCTCATCCTCGAGGGTCTGTAGGCTCCGTGCTTGAGATGCATTCTTCTGATTTAATCTGTCAATCTCTTGCTTGTTCAATTGTGAGTTATTTCTCAATACCAACAAATCTTTATTGAGTTCGTTCGTCTTTGCTTCTTGTTTACATTTTTCATTTTTGATTCGTACGAAGAGATTTTCAATCCTTTCCTCTAGATCCTGTGTCACTTCATCTTTGGCTTTCAACTCTTTAGCCAAACCCTTGTTAATTTTGATCTGTTCATTCAAAAGCCCATCAGTCTCCAAAAATGCGTTCTTCTCAACAGTCTGCTCAGAAAGAGCTGACAATTCCTGATACAGAGCTTCTTTTTCCTTCTTAACACGCTCAATCTCCGCCTCTAGCTGCTCTTTAATCTCCTGCAGCTCAGCTCTGGCGATTTGCAAGTTACGATTCTCTTCCTGGAGATTGACATTCAACTGGTCTCTCTCCACAATCTTCTTTTCCAGCCGTTCAACTTTCTCTTGCAGCAAATCAACATCATCTTGAACCTCCTCCTTCATATCTTCCACCTCCAACAACATATTCTTGGTCCTCAACAAATCAGCCTTCAAATGCTCATACTTCTTGTTCGCCTCATCCAACAATATCTCCAGCCTCTCAGCGTCTAAGGTTCGACTCATTAGCTCCTGTTCCAAAGACATGTTGCTTTTCAACGTAGTATTTTCCATCATTTTCAACTGTTTACTTTCGTTCTCTTTTTCAAACAACATCGCCTTCAATTCATCTTTATCATCATCAACTTTCATCAATCTCTCCTTAACAGCACCCAACTCTTTCTCCACTCCATTCCTCAAGTGTTTCTCACTTTCCAACACCATCTCTAACTCCACAATCCGTTTTGTAGACTCTTCCAACTTTCGTTCCAGATCTCTCAGAAAACTAGTCTTCTCTCTCAGATCCAAATCCAATGTTTCCCTTTGTGACGTAACGTTATCAGCTTGGTCTACCAACAGTTCGTGCTTTTCTTCAAACTTCTGTAACCTGTCTTGGACATTCTCCTTTGTTGCCAACAGCTCATCAATCTCTTTATCTTTATCACTGGTCATTTTCTTCAAACTCTCTACCTCTTCTTTCAGCTTTTGTTGATTCTCCCGTCCCTTTTCTATGGTATCATGCAATGCCACCTTTTCTTCAACCAGTGCCCTATTCTCTGTTTTGACAATATCATTTTCTTTCATCAGCTCTGATTTGACTTTCTGCAATTTTTCATTCTCATCCACCAGAACTGTCAACTTCACATCGCTGCTACTCTGTCTACCATCTTGAACATCTTTCCCGCCGTTGTCGTTCCGTAATTTGCTCAACAATTCGTCTTTTTCTTTGATGGTTTTAAGGAGAGATTTAATCTTTTCTTGGTGTTCGGCGTTTTCGTCAATGAAAACATCATCCCATTCGACCTGATCCTGCTCAATCTTGCTTTTCATTTCTTTGTTACTGCTAGCCAGGTATTGCAGTCTCTCTTCTATTTCAGAATTCGATCGATGCATTTCGCTTTGTTGTTCCGCCATTTTGTTTATTTGGTCGTTGAGTTCCTAAATTTTGGAATTGAAAAGTGTGATTAAAAGCAGTAAGCACAAAACGTCATTTGGACGTCAAAACAACGTCTTTCAACGTAAAAAAAAACGTTCCATGGACGTCAAAACGACGTTCTGTGGGAAATGCTAGCTAGTGATAAAATCAAATGTTTAGAGGAGAGTTATTTCGTTGTTATTATGACTTTTAAGCTTAACCAATTAAATACCACTATCCTTCCCCCACCCCTGTAACATCAAACTTTCAAATATTATGCTCTTAACGGTCAACTAGGACCATCTACTTCTTAATTTGGGCGGAATAAAGAAATTGGGCGGTCAAGGACCGAAAAGTCGGGCGACCTCAATGGTTGTGACAGTGGTTCTTAATGAGTTAAACTACTTTACTCGATGAGACGAAATTCTTTCTTCTGGATTATCACAGCCTCACAAAATGACTATGTATGCATGTGAACACAAAAGACCGAATATTTTGGGACTTGTTAGACACAAAAACTATTCCTAACCAAAGATCTCACAATGAACTGTTCTTGAAAAAACTTTTATATCAATTCAAAAATAGAGAGTTTGAAATATTTATTTATTCATTTTTGTGGTTTCCAAAAGGATTTTTGTGTCATTTTAAATGAGCCCTTCTTTCATATTTTCAATAATTAGGAGACAGCCTGCCTGTTGAGCTACCCTATTCCAAAATACGAGGGGTTTTTTAAGATCGCACTCTAGTTTCTATTTTAAAATACTTTTTGTTGAGGTTTTTTGAAACCACTACACAGGCCTTTTTTATATGGTTATGTCTGGGTAATTTTGGGAAGAAATATTCCTGGTTAAGTCAAAAGGGATCTTTATTTTTCTTAAAAAAGTTTAGCGATTGACCTATCAGACTATACTTAGTCGAACAAAAATTTAGTTGGACAAAATTATCGATCAAGCAAAATTTTAGTCATTTTTATCCGAATAAAGGAGTTAACTTAATAGGGGCTACCCGGTAGTAAATAATATGAACTAAAAGAAACTACAAAAACTCGATAAAAATTACCTCTGTGCGTTCACTCAAACTTCTTTTTTCATGGACCAACGTTTCATTCAACTCGCTAATCTTGTATAATTCCTGTTCGTACAATTCATTTTTTTCTTGGACGTCTTTAGAGGAATTGATCTGTTCTTTCAATTCTTGTTGGAGAGTGATCAATGCTTTGTTCTGTTGTTCCGATTCTTTGGTCAATTTTTCAATTCGCTGTGTCTTCTTGTGAGATTCTTCTTCAAGATCTACAATAAGAAAATATTGATGTGTATATGACTATATGACTATATATGACTGTATATTGATGTGGATGTTTCAGAAAAAACGATGTTTTAGGGTTGAAAATGTAAAATGTCGTAGGGTAAATTATGAGAACTTATGTATATCCCCCCCCCCCCTTGTATATATTTTTCTGGAACAGCACAAAGTGACATTTTTACTCTCTATTTCGCTTGAATTTGTAAAAAAATGAATTCAAGGGACCGAGATATTTCTCTCTGAAGAACTGAAGAAAATAAGATGAAGATGTCAATTTAATTTGTCTCAAAATTTTCACATTTTCAACTTATTTCATTCCTTTTAGTTATTTCGGCAACATTAGATCCTATCCTATCTTTGACTGGAGAAAACGTCACAAGCTTTCGTAAAACTGATCAATCTGAAATCTGATTTTTTTTAAACATAATGGCTTTTCGTAGCTTAGATTAAACTCCTTGCAAATTGCAAACGGCTTGCTTATTCATTTTGCTATTCAGAATTATGAAGGAATACATATTTTATGAATGAAAACCTGATTTCAAAAATCCATCTAAAATATTGAAGAATACCACTAAAAAGTTTTCTTTTCTAGTAAATGGTATCGCACAGTCGTTTGACTATCTGAAAGAGTAAGTTTGATATTTGGTTGACTCATCCGTCTATTTGTAGTCGAAGTGAAAAGAAAGCTTGCCTTTGATCTTTCGACCAGAAATCGACGAATCAAAATTTCTCACACCACCACCCTCAGACCGCCCTAAACGTGAAAATTGTTTTTGACACCCAAACAGCGTTAAACAATGTTGGTAGAACGCACTGTGCCCCTGGTATTAGATAATCATTATATACCTGTTTTATCTGTCACGAGTGATTCAATTTCTTGTTGTAGTTTCTCTTTCATTTGCGAATGTTCACGCGCCATTTTGCGTATCACCTTCAAATGCTCCTCCAACTGACTATTCAAATCGTTCGACTGGTTATCGTTTTCCTCGAGTCGTTTAACTATCGATTTATATCGATTGCATTCGTCTTGCCATCGTTTGATCTCGTTACGAGCTTCTTGTACAGTGACGCGTAAAGTTTTATTTTCACCTTCCAAATTTTCAACTTGCTTATACAAACTTGTTTTCTCGTTCTCTTGCTTTTCGATATGTTTTTGCATAGTTTCGCCCATCAGTAGTAATCGCTTGTTTTCTTTTTGAATTTCGATGTTCACTTCATCATGTCCATTCTCGTAATTTCCGTTTGGAGCGTGTAAATTTCCATTCCGAACTCGTAAATCTTGCTTTTCATGCTCGCTATCTTCCAATTCTGCTCTTAACGTGCGCACTTGCTGCGACAAAGACTGATTCTCTTCTTGTAGCGATTTTCGTTCTTCTTCCATTTTCGACATCATGTGCTCGACCAATCGCGGTGAAGCTGGCATGGTTGCTGGTCAATGTATGAGAGTTTCTTTTTGTGATATCTCTTCAAAGCAAGGCTTTTAATTAATAAACGACATCCCATTTACACAACAAATTATAGTATTAAAGAATATGATATTGCTGGTGAACTTTTAACAAATTGTCTTGAAAGTCTTCCATATATATAAAATATAGTTGTCTTCTATCACGACATCAAAATCAATGATTTCATAAAATCAAAATTTACTTGATTTTGTTGTACCGAATGTGAGGTTAATTTTAATGATTTTTTACTCCAACAAACAAAAAAGCATCAATAGATTGAATGTTTTCAGTACTTCTGCAAGTCGGAGGGTAAGGTCACCTCATCTACAACATTCTGCTTCAGGATATACTCGATGGATGCTAAAGTTTGTCATAGAAACGAATAGAAATGTTTCACTGAATCACACAAAAATCAACACATTATTTCATTATTTCTCTTGTTAAATACTGAATGAAAATGTTTCTGAATCAGTTGACGCATTGCTTCTATAGGTATTCATTTTTGATAGACATACCCTCGCATTTGGTATTAATGACATTAATGTAGTATTGAGATAAAAGAAACAAACTTTCAGCGGCGGTTACAGTCTAGAAAATATTTTTTGATTAATTCTTTGATTGGTTTTTATCAGTATTATCCGTCTAATTAAGTAAGGTCCACAAAACCTTTTTGAGAATTACACTCATTTTTTATAAGAACAGGTAAATTTCAGTCGAGGCTCGAATGTTCTTAACTTTGATCCACATTGTCTCAAAATTACCACCCCATGCCTTCCTTTAATATATGCCTAAAATACTTACCTTGGTCTAAGCTTTCATTAGGAAAATTTCCATGCTCAAATTGTGATTTCTTCATAAAAATTTACCACCAAACCTGAGGCTCGATGTTCTCATAAAATGGTTCTTAAATAACAGGTAAAGAGTGTATTTATTCATAAGCACAAAATGGTTTTAAACTGTTTTATTTTGTATATTTATATGGACGGAAAGTGCTTGCTCATTTACACGTTTTTAAATATTTCCTTATCATAAGGAAATATTTGTTAAAACGGTGATCTTTTTTCTCCTCCTCCTTCTTCAAGTCTAACGCCGGTTTTGGTCAATTTCGTGCGGTTTTGGTCAATTTCGTGAGTTTTTTACACGGAGC